>JAPKLW010000225.1:0-66632 GCA_026898455.1 Plectranthus barbatus
ATTTTGGATCTCTCAAACAATGAATCTTAGGATCATAGCTAGTATATAGGATAGTTTCCCCACACAATTCCCCTGGATCGATAACCTTAGGGTTTACAAATTTATTTACCGCTGTTATTATAATTAATCTGTAGAAATTACAGTGATCAAATTGGCGCCGTTGCCGGGGAATTGTTAGATTTTATCTTATTACTAGTTCGTTCAAGGATTTGTTGGATTGAGTTTTATTTTTCTGTACGTGTGCGTGTGTGATTTTTCGAGTCTGTGTCTCGCGTCGATCGACGCCACCTTGCATCGACCGACGTCGATCACTTTGCTGCATCGATCGACGGATACCTCACGTCGATCGACGCCGACTGATATTTACCCATTTTTCTGTGCAGGTGCATGAACACGCGAGCCAAAGGAAAAATACTCGAGGTCTTTGTCCCTGAAATTGAAGCAACCTGCAGGAAAATTAAAAAGAAAGGAAAAGAAAAACAGCGAGAGATGGCTGAGAATCTTGAAGCACCTCTGCAAAATATGACTCCCGAGAAGCAGAGGCAATTTGTGAATGAAGTGCAGCAGCTTAGAGCACAACTACAAGCAGCCCAGGCTACTCAGGCAGAGCAAGCCGCAAGACTGGCAGAGTTGAACAACAGGCAGATTGTGGTTCCGCAAAGATCCATCTTGGATCGATTTCTTCCACAGCAAGCGGAGGCCGGATTCAGAGTTGGCATTGATGCCAACAACTTTGAGCTGCGCACAGGTCTTATTCAGATGGTGCAGCAAAACCAGTTTGGGGGAAGAGCTGTAGAAGATCCATATACCCACCTCAACCAATTCATTGAGGTGTGTAACATTGTGAAGCAGAACGGAGTAACCCAAGATGTGATCAGAATGAGACTGTTCTCGTTCTCACTCAGAGACGAGGCACGGTCTTGGTTTGCTGGACTGGATAAGAGTCAGATCGGGACATGGGAGGAGCTTCGAGCAGAGTTCCTTACCAACTACTTCCCACCGAGCCTGCTGCTGAAGAGGAAAGCTGTCATCACTACTTTCAAGCAGATGTATGACGAGTCACTTTACGAAGCCTGGAAGAGATACAAAGAGCTTCTACGACTCTATCCTGGACATGGCATCGATCTGGAGATGCAAGTGTGTCATTTTTATGAGGGAATGAACCCTCACATGAAGGAGCTGGTTGATGCATCTACTGGAGAAATACTGATGAAGAAGAGTGGTGCAGAGAGTATGAGGTTGCTGGCTGATATGGCGCTGAATAGCCACCAATGGCCAACTGATAGGCAGCTACCAGTCAAAGCAGTTGAGACAAAGCCAGAATTCGACGTGGTCGCTGAGGTGAAAAAGCTCCGGGAGGAGATTGAAAAATTGGGCACATCACAAGTTGCAGCTGTTGCAGAGCCAAGCATGGCCATAGTACCCGTAGAGGCTGACTACATCAACAGAGGTGCAAGCAGATTGTCTGGAACTGCCGGTACGGAGGTGAACTACGTTGGCGGTGGTTATCACAATAACTACCGAGGCAATCAAGGGTATCAGTACAACCATGGGCGATCTCACCCTGGTTTTTCCTATGCTAACCCTTCTGCTGCAGAACACCCTCCGCCTGGTTTTGATGCAGGTACTGGAGGAGAGATCGTGGAAAGGAAGAAATCCGTGCTAGAGGAGACGCTCGAGAAATTCATCAAGAGCTCGGATAGCCGGTTTGGGAAAGTAGAAACCGAGGTGAAGGGAATGGCAAACCACATGCAGCAGATGACGAAACATCTTCAGATGATGGACACACAATTGAGCCAGATTGCCACCACACTCGGCAACCAACACAAG
Source organism: Plectranthus barbatus (assembly GCA_026898455.1). Lineage (NCBI taxonomy): Eukaryota > Viridiplantae > Streptophyta > Magnoliopsida > Lamiales > Lamiaceae > Plectranthus > Plectranthus barbatus. The sequence goes on from JAPKLW010000225.1 coordinate 1,831, forward strand.
CCTGGACAGCTTTCGAGCACAACGGAGGTGAACCCAAAGGCCCAAAAAGACTGCAAAGCCGTTACTCTGAGGTCTGGAACGAGCTACAAGGGTCCCGAGATGGCTGTAGACAATTCTGGAGGTGAAAAGGAGCAAAAATGCACAGGAGATGAATCCACGTCGAGCGACGGACCTACCACGTCGATCGATGCAGAAGAAAAAGGCCCGTCGATCGATGCCACACTATGTCGGTTGACGCCGAAGTCTGTCCCAGGCACGAAGTTAAAGCAGTCTGAAGATCAACTCCCTCCTTTACCATTCCCACAACGGTTCGCAAAGCAGAGAGAGGACGAGAAGTTCTCCAGATTTGTGGAGAATCTGAAGAAGGTCAGCATCAACATCCCGCTGATCGAAGCACTGAAGGAAATCCCGGGGTACATGAAATACCTCCGGAAACTGATGAGTGGAAAGAAGCAGTTCGTGGAGAATGAGATGGTGAAGATCCACGAGCAGTGCAGCCTGCTACTTCAAAAGCAGGTGCCCATCAAGAGAAGCGATCCTGGATGCTTCTCTATTCCGGTTGAGATTGGGGGACACACATTCGAAAGAGTACTATGTGATACTGGGGCCAGTATCAACCTGATGCCGTACTCCATCTACAAGCGTCTCAACATCGGAGAGATGAGGCCCACGACGATCACCCTGCAGATGGCGGACCGGTCTGTGTCCCGCATGAAAGGTATACTAGAGGATGTGCTCATTCGTGTGGGCCATCTCATTTTTCTTGCAGATTTTGTGGTACACGAGATGAAGGAGGACGAGAACATGCCCATGATCTTGGGGCGTGAGTTTCTCGACACTAGCGCTGCTCTCATTGACTGTCGAGGTGGCGAGATCACACTCCGAGCGAATGACGAGAGGATCACCTTTGTGATCGACAAGAACAAGAAGAAGGCGGAATGCAATCGAATCTCCACTACAGAAGAAGAGGATGAGTCTGAAGAAGATGAAGCAGCTGCCATTGAGTGGGAGCGAGGAAACGATAGGGTAGCAGTGTCAACTGCGCCACCTTTTTCAGAGCTCACCACCATTATCAAAGACCGGAAAGTCTACATGGTGGATGCCAAAGGTCGGCGAGTCTGGACCCGACCTCCTTGGCAGTGATTTGAGGTATCGCAGAGCTGCGACGTTAAATCAAGCACTTGTTGGGAGGTAACCCAACATTTTCCGTATTTTCTTTTCAATTTTCATTTTTTTGTTATTATTTCAAATTTCTGCTTTTATTTCTTTGCTAACAGTTGTTTTGCAGTATTGAAAAAAAAAATTTGGAGATCAGCTCGATGTCGATCGACGCAGCCTGGCGTCGATCGATGCAGCCTGGCGTCGATCGACGCCGAGCAGCCCAGCGTGATACACTTCGATCCTCAATGGGATCGACAAGAAGGCTTCAAGTCAATCGACGCGAAGTGCCAACAGCCACTATTTCACGCCGCGCAATGTTCGAAGACTCCGGGGGATAAAAAGTTAATGTCTGAGATCAACTACCAGGTATCGTTCCCTCTTTTGTCTGATTTTCAAACTTATTCCACTCTTCGAGTTGGAAATAAGTTTGGGGGGATGTGGACAAGAGATGGAACATTCTATCTTTTATTTATTCTGCTTTCCGTATTTAAATTTTGCCTTAATTTTTAAGTTTATTCTATTTTGTGGGGAAAATTTTTTAGTTTTGAAATAACCCGAATGAGATTGTGAGAGTTGAATCGATTGAGGGTTGAGTTGAATTGATTGTGATTGTGGTTAGATGCCTATGAATGTAGAATAGCGCATGATAGGATTGATTTGATACTTGTGCTTGCATGCTGATTGAGCTGATTTGAAATTGACTGTGGAAGAAAATTTTTGAACCCTTGTGTGAGAATTTTGAGCCTTTATTTCGTTTGATGTGAGATTCACATGTGTGTTTTTATTTCTCTAGAACTTTGCTTATTTTCTGTGTTGAGACTGCATAGTGTGCACAAGTTTAGGAAATGATCTTAGGCCATCTTTGATAGCCCAATTCCCTAAACACTGTCCCTTCACATTGAATTTTCCCTAGTTAGCCACTTTTGAGCCTATACAAAATTTTTCTTTCCTTGTCTATGAGATTAAGAAGAAGTATTGGTTTCGCTCATGTCTTGAGTTGTGGTATGTGGGTGGAATGATTGTGATGTGGAGATAAGAAAATATAAATTAGTGGTGAAAAGATGTGTGAAAAAGAAGCTCAAAGAAATAATTAGAATTCTCATAAGCTCTCTGAAAAGAAAAGAATACAAAATTATGTAAAGAGCATAAGAGATTCAAAATGAGCTAGAAAAAAAAAGGTTGTGTATTTGTTGATATATTTGAGGAGAAGGGTGAATGAACTTAGATGGTGGTTTGGATTGATTGAGGAAGTAAAAACTTGATTGATTTTAGTCACTTGGCCATATTTTCCTACCCCTCACAAAAGCCTACATTACAACCTTATGAAAGTCCTTTTTGATTCTAGACTTATGTACACATTCTAGCGGTGGAGATATTAGAAAATTTGCAAGCCTATGGTAGAAATTTCTTCATACATGTTTTTGAGTGCTTTCATCTATACCTTAAACACTTGAGAGTTGAGCAATACACTTCCCGTGATTTCTTCCAATGTTGATGAATTTTCTGTCTCTTTCAAATTACTTGTGTGTAGTGGATTTTTGATTCTTGACTGTGATGAATCTTGTGAGGCATTGCACTCTAATCGCATGATCTTTTGATTTCTTTCTTGCCTATTGATTGAGGACAATCAAACGTTCAAGTTTGGGGGTTTGATAAGCTCATTATTTTACTCGCTTATCTATATTATTTTCTACTATTTTATGTAGTTTTATTGATTTTATATATATATTCTATGCATGAGTCTATATTAGGTGGTATTATGCGCATTTTGGTGTTTTTGCAGGGTTTTAGGCCTAACTTCACGAGAAATCCGTTCCGGAAGCAGTGACGTGTAAGAGTAGCATTGAAGATTTCTTCCACAAGAGGAATTCGATCTATTGGCACATGGCAATGGATGATGCTTTGAGTTAGCTCTCCAACGCAACTGGAATCGGGTCAATCGGAGTTCGGGAGAGAGAGTTATGGCCAAAACCGTGAGACCGCGCAGAAGGGGCGAGAAGCCGCGTCGACAGATGCCAATTGGCATCGATTGACGCCGACCAAGAACCCACGTCGATCGACGTGGATCAGCCACGATCGACGCGAGGTGTCTGCTGGAGCGGAAATTCGAGGAAAACGGATTTATTCATATCTTTAGCCCTAGATTTGATAGGATACACATCCACCCCTATAAATAGCTTATTAAATTCGATTTTTCAGTATGCATTATCATAGTATTCAGTTTTTAGAGTTTGAAGACTTGGGAAACACGAAACCCTTTATTTTTTGTAAGTTCTTTACTTTTATGCAATTGAATATGTTTTATTTTGGATTTCTATCTACGATGAGTGGCTAGAAACCCTAGCGGGTTCTAGGGGTTGATAAAATTATGGATGCATGTTAGGATTAATTAATTAGGTTCATGATTCCTGTGTTTATTTCATAATTCTAGATTAATTCAAGGACCGAGAGGTGACGATTAATTTAGATGTCTAGCTATTGATAGAAGGACCGAGAGGTGAATATTAATAGTGGGAATAGGAATGCATGATACAATCTACACTATCCAAACAGATGTACTAGACTGTAGGAATTGAACTGATTTGCTTATCAGATTGACTAATTTGGTGTACTTTGAGACCGAGCGGAGATAGTCACTAGTTAGTAATCTAGGTTATATTTGCCAAACAAGGAAATATAGCATTGTTGCAGTATTCCACCTGTTAAATTAATTGATTCCTACATGTCATCCATAATATGAATTCTTCCCTAGAATCTGTGTTCCTTTAAATTTGCTTTCAAAACTACTTTAATTTTCTGCATTGTTTTCTTTACTTTTATAAAACCCTAATTTTGGATCTCTCAAACAATGAATCTTAGGATCATAGTTAGTATATAGGATAGTTTCCCCACACAATTCCCCTGGATCGATAACCTTAGGGTTTACAAATTTATTTGCCGCTGTTATTATAATTAATCTGTTAGAAATAGCAGTGATCAACCTGTCATAGTACTTTTTGACACTGGAGCATCGCATACCTTCATCTCATCTGCATGTGTTGAGGCATTAGAACTTAAGGTAGAACGGAGTAGTCAAGACTTGAACGTAGCAATACCTTCAGGAGAAACAACTATCTCTACCATAGTATGTCGCGACTTGAAAATCAAGTTGAATGAGAATGAGATCCTAGTAGCAGAGTTATATGTATTGGATATTCATGACATAAACGTAATCCTAGGTATGGATTGGTTGGTGGATAATAGAGCGACGATCCTATGTAGCGAGCGGAAAGTGATTATACCGAAACCTGAGAATGAAGACTCGTTCGTCTATGGGTTCAAGAGAAGACAGAGAGTACCGATTGTATCAGCACTGCAAGCATCGAAGTTGTTAAGCAAAGCTGAGAATCAAGCTTTCTTGGTGTATCTAGAGGGAGAAAAAAGCCTGAATTTACGGTCCAAGATGTGCCAATAGTGAGGGAATTCGAGGACGTATTTCCGAAGAAACTACCAGGACTGCCGCCAGACAGGCAGGTTGAATTCACTATAGACTTGGAACCAGGTGCAACACTGATTTCCAAGGCACCGTATCGCATGGCTCCAAAGGAATTGCAAGAACTGAAAGTTCAGTTGCAAGAGCTGTTAGACATGGGGTTTATTCGACCGAGTGAGTCACCTTGGGGAGCACCGGTCCTATTCGTTAAGAAAAAAGACGGATCAATGCGAATGTGTATTGATTACCGGGAACTGAATAAGTTAACCTTGAAGAACATGTACCCTCTACCGAGAATTAATGATCTATTTGATCAGCTCAAGGGAGCGAGCACCTTTTCCAAAATTGATCTCAGATCAGGATACCACCAATTGAAGATCAAAAAGGAAAATATTCTGAAGATGGCATTTAGGACCAGATATGGCCACTATGAGTTTATAGTGATGCCGTTTGGACTAACGAATGCTCTGGCAGTGTTCATGGACTTGATGAATAGAGTATTTCATCCATATCTCGATAACTTTGTTCTGGTGTTTATCGATGATATCCTCATATACTCAAAGAGTGAGGAAGAACATGAGCAACATTTGAGAACGGTATTACAAACTCTCAGAGATGAGAAGTTATACGCCAAGTTCAGTAAATGTGAATTCTGGCTACGAGAAGTGACATTTCTTTGTCACATTGTGTCGGCAGATGGCATAAAGGTAGATTGTAACATCCCACCCCTCGGGTCCGGCGATGTCAGGGCCTGCAGTCCGATGCACTCCAACCACATCTCCAGCTGGTTACCCACCAAGCCTGGAAGGTTGTTGGTAGGAGGGATCGAACCCATCCCCTACCCTTTAACACCAAACCTTAAGGGTAAGATGTCACCACTTGAGATATTGGACCCTATGAGATATTGGATCATATAGGCTCAGTAGCTTATCGTTTAGCTTTATCTTCGAGTATGAGTAATGTGCACAACGTGTTCCACGTATAACAGTTGAGGAAATACGTTTATGATACAAAACATGTGATTCGCCAGGGGTAGATTGCACTAAACTTAGACTTGCATTACGAAGAAAAGGCAAAAGCAATTTTGGACCGAAAAATCCAAGAGTTGAGGAATAAGTTGATTCTCTCATCAAAGTGTTGTAGAGTCACCATAAACGAGAAGAGGCGACATGGGAATTAGAGGATAAAATGAGGAATAAATACGCCGAGCTTTTTGAACCACCTTAGCAAATTTCGGGATGAAATTTTTGTAAGGTGGGGAGGATGTAATATCCCAAGATTAATTAAGTTAATTAATCGCTTATTTAGTTTAATAAATATTTTTCTTCTCAAATTTGTGCTATAATATATTTTTATTGCTAGCAAGATTTAATTTAAATTTGCAATTCGAGTTCGGAAAGTCAATTTCCTAAATCGAGCTAGGAAAATGCTCAAAATTAAATATGGATGAGAACGAATCAATCGGATTAATTTTTGGAGACCCGTGGGAAGAGGTATTAATTTTTTGAAGATTTAACTTGAATTTTTGGGAAATAGAGAAATTATGCAAAATGGAATTTATTGAAAATGAGAGATATTATATTTATTTAGAAAATAAAAGAAAAAGGCAATTATTCCCATCCCCCTCCCTTTCTCTCTCCCCGTAAAACCCTCACCCAACACCCCATTTCAGAAAAACATTCCCAGCCCCCCCCCCCCCCACTCACGCTGCCCCTGTTCCCAGCCGGATTCCGTCCAACTCAGACCGCCGCCGGACACAAAACAACAACCATTGTGTAGCCCTTGCTTCAAGGTTTCCGTAGAGCCCTGGTACGCGTCGTGAGGTCGCAGATCGGAAGAGAAATCGTAGAGAGAAGTTAGCTCGCTGGAAAGTGGTAAACTTCCATTTTCAGATTTTGAATCTCATGTATGCGTGTATATCTCGAGCTATGGCTTATGTTTTCGTGTTCCCCACTTCCTAGAGAACATCCAGGACCGAGAGCTCCGAGTTTGGACGCTGGAAAAGCGCGCCGCCGCCGCCATCTCTTTCCATTTTCGGTGAGCTCTCCTCTTCCTTCGTGTTCTAGTGTTTTTCTTCGGTTTGAGTCTTGTTTCGTGCTCTAGAGGACCTAGGGAACTTTTTGGTAGGCTTGGATGATGTTGCATGCGAGTAGATCGGAGGTTTTGGTGAGTTGCAGGTCGGGGGCGCGAACTCGCCGGAGCAGGAGAGCCATATCAACCTGTAGGGGGTCGATATGCCCCCTGTTCCAGGTCGATATGGGCTAGCTGAAACGGGAAAAGTTGGTTTTTCGTGTTTGTCTCGATCCGATTTAAGTTATTCTCAATTTTTAAGTTTAATATATGTTTACACAAGCATGTTAAACATATTTAAGGTGTAAGTTATTGTAATCGAGAGTCGGATTAAATTTTAATTCAATTAAGAAAGGTTGAAGCATGTTAATTGAAGAGTGAAACATGTGAAGTATTAATTGGGAAATTATTTTGAGTTAAATACTCGATTATAGGAGCATGTTAAGTGAAAGAACATGCATTGTTTTGTGGTTTGGTCGTGGAAGTCGTTTAATTCGGTTTATGGAAATCATGGAAGTATGTATGGATTATGAGCTTGGTTGATGAGTTAATTCTTGGAGTTGGTTGAGGTTTACCGTTGTCCTAGATCGTCCAACCTAATTGGTTTTACCCCGATCTTTGTAGGAGGTTAAGTTGTTGAGGAGGATAAGCTCATCTATACATTTAGCGGGAAAGCATCTCATTTTCAAGCCTAACACCAGGTGGGAAACTATTTCCAATATAAACAAAATGCGTGTTTTCATTTCCAAAATGTGTTACAGACTGTTTTGTTTTAACTGAAACTGATATGCATGTTTTGTGCTATTATATCTGTCCTCTGTCGTTTCCCATCGACAAGAGAGAATAACTAATGAGTTTAGAACCAGGTTCTCATAACTGTGCTAGAACTCAATTAGTAGTATGGAGTAGCGACTCCATATGATTGGGAATTGGAAGATATAAGGTGGAAATTGTTTGTGTTTGGATACGGTGATTATGAATGATGTTATTAAACGATCGGGTCTCAAAATGGATTGCTGAGACTAGTGCACTTAGATGACAGTAGGTTGAGTGTGTTTACATTCCTGACTGATCATCGTAACTTGGAAGTCGGCCAACTTCCAGTTACAACACTGAAACAGATATAATAACATGTAATAGCACGCGTGTGAAAATAAAATGTTTTGGATAGCGTGGTTCTTTTCAACAAAACCCCACGTCTATCTGTGTGAGTTGCATAGCAATGTTTCATATATATAACTGTGTGTTTTTGGGCATGTTTCTCATTGGGTACGAAAGTACTCAGCCCCTCGCGTTATTTCTAAAACGTGCAGGTTAAGCAGCAAGGATGGGAGTTGCGGGGTGTAAGCTGGTGAACTGATGCAGTTTTGAAAAGATAGATCATGTGACATGTATCTTCATATACATGTCATCATCACGCTACACACACTGCTGCACCGCTCTCTGAATTACCCCTTCCCACTTTTGAATGTTTAAATAACTTAAATTTTGTTTTGATACTTTGACTCGAAGTTTGAATTTCAAATGTTTGTATTTCTTTCTATTTAAATTTAAGTCTTCCGCTTGTTTATTTCGAGAAATGTGTTTGATAAAACCTGAAACATCAATGTAATGTGGCCCCAAATTGGGAAGATCAGTTGGGGGTGTTACATAGATCCAGCAAAAATTCAGACGGTGACAGAATGGAAGTCGCCGACGATGCCAAACAAGATTCGTAGTTTCCTTGGCTTAGCTGGATACTATAGGAGGTTCATTGAAGGCTTCTCGAAGATTGCAAAGCCGATGACACAACTACTCCAAAAAGGGATAAAGTTCGTCTGGACAAAGGAATGTGAGGAGAGTTTCCAGAAGTTAAAGCGACTTCTGACGACCGCACCAGTTTTGGCAGTGCCAGAGCCAGATAAGAACTTCGAGGTTTACACCGATGCATCCAAGAATGGACTAGGGTGTGTATTGATGCAAGACGGGAAAGTGATAGCTTATGCGTCAAGGCAATTAAGACCGCACGAGGTAGACTATCCAACTCATGATTTGGAATTAGCGACCGTAATCCATGCATTGAAGATTTGGAGACACCATCTCTATGGAGTTAAGTGTGCCATATTCACTTATCACAAGAGCTTGAAGTACTTCTTCGAGCAGAAGAATCTGAATATGAGGCAGAGGAGATGGCTGGAACTAGTCAATGATTACGACCTAACGATAAACTATCACCCATGTAAGGCAAATTCAGTAGCCGATGCCTTGAGCAGAAAAGGAGAGGCTCAATTGGGTTGTATGCTTACCAAAGAAGGCAATTTGGTCAGAGAATTCAAGAAACTTCATCTCGAAGTAATATCTCCCTCAGAGAGAAAGAGATGTGAAATAGCAACTCTGACTGTCGTGCCGGACTTAAGATAAAGAATTATCGAGGCACAGAGGAAGGATGTGGAACTCGAGAGGTTACGCCAGAAGTTGAGTTAAGCCGGTGGGTGAATACTGAGAGGCACCCGATAATGCATTATTATTCAGAGACCGAATCTTGGTGCCGAATAGTGAGGATCTGAGGAACGAGATTATGAGTGAAGCTCACGATACGCCATATACCGCTCACCCTGGAAGTACAAAAATGTACCAAGATCTGAAGACTAAGTATTGGTGGGACGGTATGAAGAAGGATGTAGCCTTGTATGTAGAAAAGTGTTTGGCATGTCAGCAAGTCAAGGCGTTACATCAGTGGCCGTATGGGAAATTGCAGTCGTTAGACATTCCCGAGTGGAAATGGGAACACATTGCCATGGATTTCGTGACGGGTTTGCCAAAGTCACAAAAAGGAAATACGGCAATATGGGTTATAGTGGATCATCTAACGAAGAGTGCGCATTTCTTGCCGATCCGAGTGACTTATGGATCAGATAAGCTAGCACAGCTATATATCTGAGAGATTGTCAGACTTCATGGAGTGCCGGTATCTATTACATCTGACAGAGATGCGAAGTTTACGTCTCGATTTTGGATGAGTATACAACAAGAGTTGGGAACTAGCCTAAATTTTAGCACGGCGTTTCACCCGCAAACCGATGGTCAATCTGAGAGGACCATCCAAACTCTTGAGGACATGTTGAGGACAGTGGTTCTCGACCGAGGAGGAAGTTGGGAGCCGATTTTACCGCTAATTGAGTTCGCCTACAACAATAGTTACCAGGCGACAATTGGGACGACTACGTACGAAGCTCTGTATGGAAGGAAGTGTCGATCTCCACTGTATTGGGACGAAGTAGGTGAAAGACAAATTTTAATACCTGACGCTATCAGTGAGATGATCGCAATTGTCTGTCAAATCGAAGAGAGAATCAAGGAAGCCCAGAGCAGGCAGAAATCTTATGCCGATTCCAGAAGGGTCGAGCTACAGTTTGAAGTAGGAGATAAGGTGTTCCTAAAGGTCTCACCTTCAAAGGGGATCATAAGATTCGGAGTGAGAGGCAAGCTGCGACCGCGCTTTGTGGGGCCTTATGAGATTTTAGAGCGTATCGGTCCAGTGGCTTACCGTTTGGCATTACCTCCGAGCATGGGTAATGTGCACAACATTTTTCATGTGTCCCAGTTGAGAAAATACGTGTATGACCCTAGACACGTGATCCAGCAAGAAGAGATTGCTTTGAACTCCAATTTACATTATGAAGAAAGGCCAGAAGCAATTTTGGACCGAAAGATACAAGAGCTGAGAAACAAGTCAATTCCTCTTGTCAAAGTGTTGTGGAGTCACCATGGTCGAGAGGAAGCGACATGGGAATTAGAGGAGAAGATGAAGGAAAAGTACCCCGAGCTTTTCAAAGCACTTTAGTGAATTTCGGGACGAAATTTTTGTGAGGTGGAGGGGATGTAATACCCCGAATTTAATTAAGCTAATTAAAGGCTTAATTATTCTAATAAAATAATTTCCTTTTCATTTTTGAGCAAAATCTTGCGATTTGTGTTCGGGAAGTTGAATGCCAAATTCGAACTATAGAAATGTTCGTAATATTATAAGGTTGATCACGAATCAATCAAATTAGTTTTTGGAGACCCGCGAAGTGAGATATAATTTAGGGGTTGGATTATGGAATTATTGGAATATTTTATCATGAATTTATTTTGTACTAATTAAGAAAAATGAAGGGTTAGATTGGAAATATTAAGAAGTGTGCATGGAATTGGATTGACACATCACTTCAATAATTGGAATTATTCAATATTAGGATAAAACAAAAGGAAAAGGGGAGAAACTTACTCAGCACTTCACTACTCACTATTCTCTCTCACTACCCTAGCCTTTTCCGGCCATTTTTCGGCAACCTCCGACTGCCGCCGACCATGAGACCACCACCATTGCGTAGATCTCGTTCCAAGATTTATAAAGAACTAAGGTAGAGACCGTGGTGTTAAGAATCGAGGGAGATATTGTAGAGAGAAGTTGCCTCGTTGGATTTTGGGGTGAGTTATGTTTCCACCTTAGAACTCGTTCATACTCAATTTTCTTGAGCTAAGATGTGTATATTTGTGTCCCTCACGTACTAGAGATCATTCGAAGACCAAGAGCTTCAAGTTTAGATGCCGGAAACCACATCACCACCGTTGTCACCATCCAATTCCGGTGAGCTTCACCCATCACCATTTTATGACATATTTTCGTGATCAAAACATGTTTTCGTGTTCCCCTCGAGTCTAGGACTTCATATATATGATTGCATGTGAGTTTGAGTGGTTAGATCGGAGGATTTTTGGAGTTACAGGGTTGAAGTCGTGGGGAAGACGACGCATCCCGAACGGGACGAGAGCATCCCGCTCGGGACAGCTCTCGGTGAGGACGAGCAGGAGCAGGCCACCCATCCCGCTCGGGATGGGTAGGTCCCATTCGGGACAGGGCACGGTCGGGAGAAAAAAAAACACAAGTCGTCCATCCCGTTCGGGACGGGCTGCGGCTTTGTTGAATAAAACCCAATTTCTTGATCCATTTTCATTCCTTTTCGAGATATATTCGACCCTTGAGTTTATTATATGATTGTTGAAGCATGTTAAGAGTAAAACATGTGTTGGTATGTGAATCTAAGTGGAAGTTGTCTAAATTGGATAGATGAGATTATGAAGGCATGTTAGTATTAAGGATAGAGGTGAGTTGGATGTGAAGTGTCGTATGGAGTCGATTGATAAGTTTCCTGTCCTAGTTACCTGACCTAATTAGTATGTTTGATGTTATTGAAGGTGTGAGATAAGGAAGGAAAGCTCAATTTGCTCAATTTACAAGGACTCATCTAACTCAATCGAAGCCTAACACCAGGTGAGAACTATTTTAGTATAAAAATAAAGCGTGCTTTTATTTTCAAAACGGGTGAAAATATTTTGTTTTTAACTGATTGCTATGCTAAAAGATTTTTGTGCTATTATATATGTCCTCTGATTGTCTGCTAACAACAGAGAGTTATTAATAAGATGAGAACCATGTACGTGGAGTACTTGCGCTACTCTTATTAATTGCGAAAAGGCCTAGCAACCTTACATTGTTTTTGAGCTCGGGCTGTTCAGCTGGAGTACTGAAGCCCTGGGGAGATAAGGCTGTGTATTTCTTTTCTTTCTAAATACGATCGGATCTCGATGTTGTGTGTTCCGAGATTAGTGCACTTAGATGATAGTGGGTTGAGTGTGAATTCATTCCTGACTAATCATCGTAACTTGGGAGTGGGCCAACTTCCAGTTACACATTAATAAATAGATATAATAACATGTTAGATAGCACGTGCAAAAATAAAATGTTTTAGATGACGCGATTTCTTTCAACAAAACCCCGTGTTCATCTGTGTGAGTAGCATAGCATTCATATATAAACTGTATGTTTTCAGGCATGTTTCCATGGGGTACGAAAGTACTCAGCCCCTCGTATTATTTCTAAAATACGCAGGTTAAGCGAGCAGAGATGGCGAGGTGGCGGTGTAAAGTATGGAGCTGAATTTGAAGATTAAAAGATCTTGTGACATGTATCTTCACATGCATGTCACCGTCACGCTACACACACTGCTGCACCGCTCTCTGAATCTATTCCTTCCCTGGTCTTGTTTACTTTTGAAAATTTAAACATTTAAACTATCCTTGTTTCATTTTGAAATACTTATTTTGAAGGATAAACGTAAATTCTTAGAAGTTATAGTTTCGAATGTTAAGTCTTCCGCTGTTTTGTCCGCAAATTATTTGAAAGATAAGTAACCATGACTGTAACGTGCCTCGAAATTAGGAAGGTCAAATGGGGGCGTTACAAAAAATATATATATTTTGATATTTTTGTATATTGAAAAATATTGTAATGAGAAAGATTATTACTGATAATTTAATTGAAAAAAACTACATTGCTAAATTGAGGTATGTATTTAAATTTTATTTTTATACCAATTATGATTGAAATACAATCAATTTAAAATCTCATTAAGATATGATTCACACACAATATATAAATAAGATTTAAAGGTATACGTATATTAATAATATTTTATTTGTTTAGATTTGCAAATTATTTAAATGTATTTTTGGATATATTAAGATATAAACTTTAATAATATATAATAAATATTAGAGATTTGAATTTATTGAACGAATTTATAAAAATGAGTGTTTATATATTATTTATTTTTCTCTTTCGGGATATGCATTTTCTCTTTTATTCATATTAAATATTAAAATATTTTATTTCGAGTGAAATATTATATTCATCAATGCGATAAACTGTTTAATTAGTAATATGATAAAAATTTGGTAGTAAAAGATTGAGATGCTTAATCATTGGCTAATATTGTATTGTATTTTAAAATTCGTATTATATTTGTGGATAATATTAATTCGATTTTTAAAAAATTAAACGAAAGCTTCCCATTAAATATGTAGTAATTTTATTTGTCATAAGAAGTCAGAAATTATAGATTAAAATAGTCAACCATTGTATGCATACAAATATAACTAATGTAATAACTATTAATTTGAATATTAATTATATCTAAAAATCTGTTATTGAAATATTAGGCATTGAATGGGTGATTCAATACAAAAATAAATAAAAAATTGGTTGGTAAATTTAATTTTTAAATGTTACTTCATGTGGAATAACATCTTTGTTGTTGCCTAGCGGAAGAACTGCTCACTCGAGATTTTCCATTCCACTAACTCCTAATGAACATTCAACTTGCAACATAAAACAAGGGGCCCCTTTAGCTGAATTAATTATCAATTGTAAGCTTATTATTTGGGATGAGACTCCAAAGATGCACAAGTATTGTTTTGAAGCTATTGATCGAACTATAAAGGATCTAATGCGGTTTAAGAATAGTTTATCATGCACACAACCATTTGGAGGAAAAATAATGGTTTTTGGAGGTGATTTTAGACAAATATTGTCTGTCATACCAAAGGAAAAGAGGCGAGACATTGTCAGTGCCACTATAAATTCATCATATGTATAGAAGGATGTAAGAGTTCTGAATATGCGGCTCCGAAATATGAGCTCTGAATTAAAAGCATTCTCAGAGCGGGTTGCGTCTATTGGAGATGGTAATCTGAGTGACGACAATGATGGAAAATGAAATGTTAAAATATCGGATGATATTCACCTAAACTTTTTTGAAGATCCTGTAAATGTAATTGTCAAAAGCACACATCCTACTGTATTATCTGACAATAATGATTTGTCATTTTTACAAGATAGTGTTATTCTAGCTCAAACAATGGATTACCTCCGACAGTAGAGTTTATTTAAGTTCAAATAGTATATCAAATCAGATGCGCTAATGAATGTGTTGACTGATTTGCGCACACCTGAATATTTGAATGACTTGAAATGTACAAGATTGCAAATCATGAGATGATACTCATGGTGGGAACTCCTATTATGTTGTTGAGAAATATAGATCATTATGTTGTATTGTGCAACGGAACCCGTCTAATCACCATCATGCTTGACAATTATTTTATTGAAGTTAAGACCATGAATAGTTATGGTCATGAAATTGTCTTTATTCCTAGAATGACTCTGACGCCTTCTAATATACGTCTGCCATTTAAGTTTCAAAAAAATAGTTCTCCTTTATTGTTTCATATGTCATGACTATTAAAAAAAGTAAAGGACAATTATTATCACATGTCGGCATTTTATTGAAGAAAGTTGTATTTACTCATGGTCAATTATATGTTGTTGTTTCCAGAGTTACGACTTGATACAAACTGAAGATATTAGCAAATGATGATGATAATCTCAATGTATCATGTACTACTAATGTTGTATATAAGGGAGTCTTTCAGAATATATAAAATTTTTATATTTCTGTTGTTGTGTTATTTTATATAATTTTATTGATGATTGGGGTACATAATTTCAATGTGAAATTGTTTACGTTCCTAATATCTATTTTATACACTTTTGATCATAGACGAATGCTTTAACTACGTCGCTCTGAGGTAAGGACATATTAGTTTGAGGAAATATAAATATATTTAAAAATATAATGATTAATTATCAAATAAATACTTTTCTTTAATTTATATATAAATATAAATAGACAAATAAATAAATAAATAAAACTAAATAGTCCCGCACATTGTGCGGATGCCATACTAGTTCTTTTTAATAAATGGTACATTTTTATTCAATAAATAAATATTTTAATAAATAATATGTTTGATCT
The DNA here is from genome assembly GCA_026898455.1 of Plectranthus barbatus. Lineage (NCBI taxonomy): Eukaryota > Viridiplantae > Streptophyta > Magnoliopsida > Lamiales > Lamiaceae > Plectranthus > Plectranthus barbatus. The sequence goes on from JAPKLW010000225.1 coordinate 17,212, forward strand.
TTACACAGTAAATGACATATTTTTATTTAGGGAGAATAGAGAAGTATATCACAAAGTTTAACAATTTAGGAAATTATATTTCAAACTTTTTATATTAGAGAAATATATCACGAAGTTTACTTTTATTAAGGAAATTTATTATATATAAATGACTCAACAGTGATGATCAGTTTATTCAATGCCACGTGGTATTTTTTATTTTTTAAAAATTAATAATTTTTAAATAATATATTTAACAAAACAATGTTTTTATTTTCAATAATAGTATTTTGTTATATATTTCAATATTAAAAATTCTTGAATAATAAATTATAAAATTAGAATATATAATAATAATATTATCAAAATTATTTTAAAATAAAAATAATATTAAAACTAAAAATGCCATGTTACGTGGCAATTAGTCAACGTCATATCACAATGGCACTTAATTATTCAATTATCAATACATAATAAATTTTTGTAACAAAAATAAATTTTGTGATATATTTAATAGAAAAACTTATTATTTAATTCCTTTCCTGAGATATTTTTCTATTTTTTTATTTAATATATAGGGTAGTGATTATGTGTTAAAATCTTCCCAGCTGTTAAATAAGAATAATATGAATCATTAAAAATCAAAATCAACGCACACGATCAATTTAAATCTGTCACAATTTCAGTGCATTATTTGTATAATCATCTAGCATTCAAGGGAAAAAATGAGAAAAAATATATATTCAGTAATTTAATTTCATGCAGTTCATAAAACAAAATATGCATACATTCGATGAAAAAAATGCAATATTTTGAGCATAAAAATGCAGCATATAATTAGTACAAAAAATGCATTCAATATGAATATAAAATGTATATAATTTAGAATAAAAATGCATCTTGTTCAAGTTAAGAATGCATCATTTGATAAAAAAAATGCTGATATTTAGGAACATTTTTTATATGTAATTGATGCATTTTTTATCCTGAACGTAAAGATAATGAAGAACATATACCAGTTGAATATTAAATCAAGATTTTCGTGCGAATCTTCTAAATTCAACATATGCAGTATGAATATCATATGAATCGTCGTAAAAGTACGTTTAATTTGATATATGGTTTGTAAAAATAGATTTGAATCGAGAAATATATAATCGTTTAATTATATTGTATGGAGAGAGAATATTAAGATCTAAGAAAATTTAAAGATCATAACTCAAATTTAAAGGCTAAATTACTAAGATACTCTAAATACCTTATTTATCTAATAAATCCTAAATTATCACAATAATTGAATCAACAAAATAAAAGATTGAGATTTTTTCCTATTTAATATAGAAAAAGCTTTAATATATATATGATTACTATTCTTAATAGATAATATATAAAATTCTTTATATAATATGAATCTTACAAAATTTGTAATTATTATGAAAGATCATCTCATTACTTTTGATCATGTACTCCGTTGACCCTTCCATAAAACCGAGGGAGCACGTGGCACCGCAACATATTGTAAGATAGTTGAATTAGTTAGAGTAACTACTCAATATCACTATTTTTATTATTAAAAAACAAATTTAGTTAATTTAAAAAAAAATAAAACCCAATACGTCGTAGATCCACATTCAACTTGCCCCTAATCAAATAAACAAATTGATATGTCAAGTCAAACCACCACTTTACTTTTCACACACACATCCACAACTCTGCATTTCCTCTCCAAATCACGTTAAATTGGACCTTTCTCTATATATAATTATTACATATAACTCACTCCGTTTCATTTTAATAGTTTTATTTTTCATTTTCATACTTTCTAATTTAATAGTCTTGTTTCTAAAAATAATAACTTTTTCAAACTCAACAATAAGGTATTAATCTCACTTAACTCATTCTACACTCGCATGTCTTGGTTATTATGTCCAAATTAAATCAGACTATTAAAAACGGACGGAGGGAGTAATTAATATGTAGAAATTTCATCATTTTACAACTTTAAAATATAGTTTAATTACTTATTATCATCCTAGAATAAAAATCTTTTAAACTTGAAAAATTATAGGTAGTTTGTTCTTGCAATTTACCTTTTCTTCCTTTCTCTTTTAATTTTTTTAAATAAAACCAATTGCAAAGGATTATAACAAAAATAGTAACACGAATAAATTATGAAAATGGGAACTGCTTCAAATGATTATATCTCAATTACTTTACTAAGTTGGTCACTTAGCAGTTGTAGGGTATTTTTCCACCTTTATTCCTAAGTTGTATCTATATTTCTGGTGATTGGGATTTTTTTTTTCTCTAACTGAACAATTTTATAAATTTATTTATGAATTGTGACTAGGTAAATAAAATAGATACAATTAGGTTGGGTTGCCTTGTAAAATAAATAAATTAGGTTGGCCTCAATTAAGGAATTAGTTGATCCATCTAGCTATCTTAGTTTCAACCCAATCACTCTCTCTCTCTCTCTCTCTCTCTCTCAAAGCTTTCCAAAGCTACTACTGCACTACCACCGCACCCCCACCACCAACGCACACATTCTCTTCCTCAACTATACGACTGCTTTCTGCTCTATCGCTGACTCCTTGCATACTTTACATCTCCACTTCCGCATCTCTCTCTCTCTCTCTCCAATTTCCATCTTTTTCTTTCTACACTCTGTGTTCACTTAGATCCGCTGAATTCTGCAAATGCTGCTCAGATCCCACCTTTTCTTCCATCTTCATCAACCCTTTTTCAGCATTAATTGATTCCATCATAATATTTTGCCATAACCCCCCGTTAATTCTTAAATTACACTCTTCAATCGGCATTCCCGCCTCCTCAATTTGATTGTTTGTCTGGTAATTCATTCGATTTGGAGATGTCCGCGTTGAAATCTTCGGGCCGGTTCTTCACGATCGGGCTGGTGACGTCGTGGTACACGTCCAACATTGGGGTTTTGCTGTTGAACAAGTATTTGTTGAGCAATTACGGGTTCAAGTACCCGATTTTCTTGACCATGTGCCACATGACGGCGTGCGCACTGCTCAGCTACATTGCCATTGCGTGGATGAAGATAGTGCCGATGCAGACCATAAGATCTAGGGTTCAGTTCTTGAAGATATCCGCTCTCAGCTTGATTTTCTGCACATCTGTTGTTAGCGGCAACATTTCGCTCAAGTACTTGCCCGTCAGCTTCAACCAGGCTATCGGCGCCACTACGCCGTTTTTCACTGCCGTATTCGCGTACTTGATGACTTTTAAAAGGGAGGCGTGGTTGACTTACGTGACTTTGATTCCCGTGGTCACCGGAGTTGTCATTGCCAGTGGGGTATGATCAGTTTTATCATGTTCTCTTTGTTCTTTTACTTGTTTATTTCGTTTGCTTTAGGTAATTTTTTGGAAGTTTCTCTTTTGATCGCCTACTGCACCGATTCTGTTTGTCTGGGATAGTAAATCGTGGGTTTAATATATTGGAAGATGTGTTTGTGAGGATCAAACTGTTAGAAGATGGGGTTTAAAATGCAGTTTGATTGATAACGAGGATTGGGCAGTTCTAAGATGTAATGCTTCTTCTGTGTTCAACACACCATTGCCCAATTTAAGATTCTTCCTAACAAACATTTTTCTCATCATGAGATCGAGTATTGTTATCTGAATTTGCTTCCACTTATTGCTGATAGGGTGAGCCGAGTTTCCATTTGTTCGGGTTTCTCATGTGTATCGGGGCAACAGCTGCACGAGCACTGAAATCAGTGGTGCAGGGAATTTTGCTTTCTTCTGAAGGGTAAATTTCCAATCTGTTTACTTCACATTGATTCTAATGATGGGGAAATGTTTTGTGCCTGTTGATGTGGATTCTGATTCTTTGTTTTCTTTTTGATATTGAAGGGAAAAATTGAATTCTATGAATCTGCTGCTGTACATGGCTCCTATAGCCGTTGTCTTACTACTTCCTGCTACACTCTTTATGGAGGAAAATGTTGTTGGTATTACATTAGCGTTAGCTAGAGAAGATATCAAAATTATTTGGTTGCTGCTATTCAACTCTGCGTTGGCATATTTTGTAAATTTGACCAATTTCCTGGTCACAAAACACACCAGTGCTCTAACTCTTCAGGTATTTATTGCTTCCCGTTTCGTGCTACTTTTCTCTGATCTTTTTCTGCTGCATAGCATTGCTGTTAATGATTCTTAACTATGTTTAGCTGTTGACAGAAAATTACTCAACTTCTCTGTTTTCCCTTATTCTATTCAAAAGGAAGAAAATGTGGATGCCTTTACCTGTCTGACTCTACATATCATTTGGTTGATGATTAAGTTCCTTTAATTCCATAATGCTTCTTCTTTGATTATATTTCAAACTTTTGTTATTGGTGTTGGGTTTGCATTCATTCACCACCCACTCATTCGTATGAAGATTATCTTGAAACCTGTGGAGGATTATTTCTTTCCTCCACTTAAATATTCTGAGACACATAGTTGGGATCACTTTGCATAGGAGTTAGGTGGTGAGGTTGTATGCACAGTTAATGTGATATGGAGATGTTTTGGTGGATGTGGAACAGATCTCTTTTCTACCTTAAAATTTTAGCCATAACTATCAGAAACTGACTAGCAATTTCCATGACCCATCAGGTACTTGGAAATGCAAAGGGGGCAGTGGCAGTGGTAGTGTCAATATTGATATTCAGGAATCCTGTGTCTATAACGGGAATGATGGGATATTCCCTTACTGTTCTTGGCGTTGTCCTCTACAGTGAAGCCAAGAAGCGCAGTAAATGAATGAACAGCCCCCCACTTCATCCATCTCTGTTGTATATTTGGTTGGCCCAAAGGAGATAGCCAAGTGGAGGGAGGGAGGGAGGGAGAGAGGCCTCAGACGAGCAAACACCTGATTACAAGTTTGAATAAGTGTCTTCATTCATTCTCAAAGTAAGATGAGTTCTAACTTTTGGGAAAAAAGATTGGATCCATTTATATAGCCTTGTCATTATATATATTTTTATCAATTGACAATAGACAAAACACAAAGGTTTTATCAATTTGTATCAAGTATATGAAAAGAATATCAACCACCTATTGTTTTTATGCACTTCTTACCTCTTATTCATGTTCCTACCCATGTTCCATGGGTTTTGATACTAAACCTGATCAATTTCGTAATCAACTTGTAATATGATGTATTCCTTTTTCTTTTTTTTTTTGTGAAGAGTAATATGATGTATTCTTAACACATGAAGCTTTTCAACATTAAATAATCTCAAGTAACATGAAATTTAAACACTATCTCATATTGTTGTTGTATGAAATTAGGGGTGTTTGCGGTCTGGTTCGGCCGGTTTCAGAAGAAAATCTCGGCCAAACCAATAGGTACGGTTTGAGATTTTTTCAAACCAAATCGGCCGAATAATTTAGCTAAACTAAACCGGCCAAACTATATAAAAAATGGTTCGGTTCGGCCGGTTTCGCGGTTTAAAATGCAACATATTCTAAATTTCAACAATGCACTATAATATATATTTCAAAATAAAACTACACTTCATTTGTTCGGCCGGTTTGACCCTCCAAACTGTAACCGGACCGTTTTGACCGGTTTCGAATTTTTCAAACTGCCAGTTTGAAAATTAAAATTATAATCGGCCAAATAAATCCGGCTTGAGCGGTTTCGACCAAACCGTGAACACCCCTATATGAAATAAAGTGTACACGAGAAGGTATTTTAAGAAAATAGTGATTAATGTTTGTTAGGATTTTTGTTAGAGAACCATCTATATAGAACTTAGTTGAAGACCGAGCAAAGGAGAATTTTTTAGAACTGACAATCTACACACCTTGAAACTTGGTTTTCACCAAGTATAGCCTTAATCAAAACTGAATTGGAGCACTCAGTATAGGGTTTTCCATACTGACCAGGAGAAGTCAGTATGAGGGCGTCCCCGTACTGATCAGGAGAAATCAGTATGAGAGCGTTTCAGTATGAGGGTCAACGATATTGACTATGGGAAGTCAGTATGAGGGCTAGTTATACTGACCTTGGGAAGTTAGTATAAGAGTCTCTACCTTTAAAGCACGAGCTATTCGAAAGATATTGAAGCTCGGTCAGACTTAGGCATATACATGCCCAAGTGAAAGCCTGACATAAAGTTAGAGTATAGTACACTGACGGAGCAGAACAGAACACAACCAGACCTACGGTATGGGCTAGGATTGGACAATATCTTCCATGAGTCTAACGATTGGATTTATATGTCTAACATGTATAAATTCAAAATGCCGAAGAAAGTCCTCTATAAATAGGACCGAACATTAACCTTAAACATGTTAACAGTTTTGAACGACTGAACCAAACAGATTTATTTTCACTCTAAGAAGATCGTTCTGAAAAGCCATTTTTCTGCTTAAACTCTCCGAGTTTCTGTGTTTCTTAACACAAGACTTGAGTCTCTTACTCAAGTTATTACTTTGTGCTATCTTCTCCTAGCACGAGGCTGAAGCTTTTCTTTGGTGAATAAATATTTCCAAGATATATTCATAGCAGTCAGTTTCCTACTCTGGGATATTGATTCTCACGGGCGTATGCCAACCAACTGAGTTCTGGGAAGAACAGCAAACATCCAACCACCGAGAAGAAGGCTGCGGGGTGCCGTCCTCACTTCAACCTGAAGACTAAGTCCGCAAAGAGTTCCTAGGTGAGTGCCACAACTGACCGAAGGACGGAGGCCCGATGGGCTGTGTATAGATCGTAAGGAGACTTGTACTTAGTGAATTATCCGAACTTTGGGTCTGAAGAGTGGATGTAGGATATTCAGATCCGAACCATTATAAATATTGTGTATTCTTTACTGCTTTATTTATATTTCTGTCTTGTTTACTTTCGCAAACTGACTTTTGAAACCTTCAATACTTGTCCAAGTAAAGCTTAAATCTTCTACACACTAAACTGACTAACCTTTGTTTATCCGAACAAGTGCAAATGCTTTAATTATTGCTTCTGTTATATATTCAAACCTTTCACTGCATGTATTTGTACTCTGATTTCAGGACTAACAATGCCAATCACTAAAAATTTCAAAAGAAATTAAGATCCTGGATAAGCTATATCTTCATTTGTACGTTGTACCATTACAATCACCGCGCCAATGAAATGAAGCCCCAATCACAATAAGCTTTTTGAATCATTTTTTAATCACATATGTGGAGAGGTTCACATTGATTTTTAACCTAATCAACTATATACTAATTGGAAATGAACTTTTTTGGTCGATATTGTTATACCTCAAAAAGCAATTAACCAGCCATAAAAATGATTTTTTTTTTTTTTTGGTTCAATATTGAGCTAAAAATATCCAAATAGTTTCCAATTAAGACGTCAACCATAGATGATTCTACCTTTTGAAAAAGAAATGTGGATCTATTAATTGATGTAGCAACTAGATAACATTAAGAATGCACCAGCAGTCCCTGATCTCAAGCCACAAATTGATGATTATGAGTTTGAGTAATGGAAGAAAAATTCCTCACCTATTTAAATTAAATTGTGTACTTTTATTTTTTATTTAATGTGCTAAGTTTCTAATCAAGATGAAAAACAAATCTCCAAGTTGAAGAAAATGCTTCTTTCCTTTCATTCAGTTTTTCAATATTGCTCGTCAAATCTTGTCTCCCATATTTTTTCTCTCACTCATACCACTAAGTTCAAGAACAAGAATTTAGCACCTCAACAATCATTTCGTCTCGATTATTTTATGTAAATATTCGCATAATATTTGTTATATGAAATTATTTCACAAGTAATATCATAGTAGATAAATATTATTCATTTTTCTTGAACATTCTCTTTAGTCATTTTCTCATTCTTGCTATTACTATGGACACTAAAAAGATATCGTGGCAAAATTAGTTTAAACGTTTTGTTTGTATTTAATAAATTATAAATTTCAACTCCATGAAATTAAATTAATATATCTTATTTAACAAAAAATAGAAATATTATCAAATATTTCGGATTTAACCCTCTCTCCTTACTCCCTTTTCCCCCATTTGTAGATTTCAGAATTAGGGGCAAATTAACAAATAAATATGGAATTAACATTTGTTAGATTATGGTTTAAATTCAGGGTTAAAAATTGAAAATTGGGGAATAAAGTAGGAAGATCAGGTTTTTAGCAAGAGAATCAAAGTAATAAATATTAGAGATATCAATTGGGTCAACTCATCGATTTTCGGGTCAATATATAAGGTATTGGGATATTTGGCTGGGGCCTAAGTGGACTGAAATTTTTTTGGTCTAATCCTTCGAGCCGGCGAATTTAAGAATTATTTTTTATTTGTAATATTTCTTTACATTATTAAATATTTTCTCACTTTAATAATCTTTAGAATAATAAAACATATATAAAATACCTATTTATCTTTAAGAAAATTCAACATATATCACAATCTTTATATATTCATACATTTAAATATTAAAAATATATTATTTTATTATTTATCAATATTATATATATTTTAACTTCATAATTAAATATTTTTTAAGAATCTAATTATTTATGTAACTTAAAATTTAATCAAGAAATGTTATATTGAATAATATAAGTAAGATTTGGTAATATAATTATGATAAAAGAAATATTAATAAAAATTTAATTTGGTTAATCTGACCAATCCATTAGTTTTCGGGCTCAGCACTCTCGGGCTTTGATTATTTGGTCAAAAAAATCGGGCTAAAATATATTAAACTTATTCCATATTTTAGCTTAAGTTTATCATGCCAATCCGCGAATTTTGGACTAAATTGAGATCCGTAATCAAAACAAAACTCAACTCTATTATAACCTCATATTATTGTGCCAGGAAAAAAAAAATATCAGAAAAAGTTGAGATTTTGCATTATTTCTGTCATACAATGGAATGTAGACAAATCCGTCTGAAAATTAAAAACTAACAAATCTATACTAAAATATTGCCATCCACCACAATCACATTTTCCAAATCTAGTTCTTTTTAAGTAGAGAAATAGAAAAGCTTAACTTTTAAAAGTAAGGACTGTATCCATTTGTTATTCAACAGCAAAATATAATTATCACTTCTTCTTTTTTTTTTTTTTTAAACAGAAAATTTATATCAACTCAATATCTTTTAATCACACTCCATTAATTCTGTTCATAATCTAATAATTAGGAATAAGGGTAACATAAAACGGTTAAAAAGCAGCATGAAAAATAGTGCAAAAAAATCTTATTCAAGTTGGGGTGTGTGTGTGTGTGTTTGCTGACACAAAAAAGTAGATAGTTAATCCCAAAAACATGACAGCAGCCACACCAAATGTTGAATCAAACTGTACTCCATCATCATTAACACAACAGACCAACCATTTTTGTATAAAATCACATCTACACACACACACAATTTGATGTCTCCTTTTCTCTTTGAAATTCTACACTGTTTTGGATTCATCCACAGCCATGACTCTGAACAAAACTGATACTGTTTCCAGCTCTTTATCAATTGTCCAAGAATCTGAAAGTGAGTGGCTCAAGTGATCTGGGACTTCTCCTTACATGCACTCTGTGTGTGTGTGGGTTTCATATACATCAAAGGTTCTGGAAAAAGGCAGTCTTTACTCTTTATGCTTGGATTGAAAAGAGAAGTATTCTGGTTCGGATTTGATTGCTTTTTGAACTGCACATATATATATGTATATGTAGCTTATTGGTTTATTCACAGATGATCAAGCCATGGAGAGCTTGTGGATGCAGAAGACAGCATGGACAACAGAAGAGAACAAGAGATTCGAAAGCGCTCTTGCAATTCTTGATGAGAGAACTCCCAACAGATGGTTTAAGGTTGCAGAGATGATTCCTGGGAAGTCGGTGTATGATGTAATAAATCAGTAGTGGCAGATGTGAGTGATATCGAGGCAGGTTTGGTCCCAATTCCCGGCTACCAGCTGACTTCATCATTCACATTGGATCGTCCCAGTTTTGATGTGTATACGCAGGTGTTGCGATCAAGAACGGAACAAGGGCGTGCCGTGGACGGAGGAGGAGCACCGCCGGTTTCTGTTAGGACTAGAGAAGCACGGCAAAGGAGACTGGAGGAACATAGCTAGAAACTTCGTCGTCTCAAAAACGCCAACGCAAGTAGCAAGCCATGCTCAGAAGTACTACCTGAGGCACCTCTCCGGCGGCCCAGCATCCACGACATAACCACCGTCCACAAACCTGAGCCCACCACCAGCAGCTGCTCCATGATTGCAGGTGGTTCTAACACCTCGCCAAGAATTTATTATGGTTTGGGTTGAGGATGTTGTGGCTGTCTGAGAATGACTCAACAAATGTTGGTGGTGTGTGTGGAAAGTTAGTCAATTAGTCCGTGTATGTATCTGCAGTGGATCATCTTCATGTGGAGTATATTTATTCAGAATAAATATAATTGTGGGATTGTATGAATGTAGACTAATCATTCATAATCTCTTCAAAGTTGCAAACAATAACCAAATCTTGTTCATCATTCATTTATTCTAGGAATCTTGAACTCAGATGTATGCTTTCAAGTCAACTGTATATTTTACCAGAAAACATGTTTATTAGAATTTTAAATTGAATTTGGAGACCCTTATTATGTCTGTCATTTTCCTTTCAATAGTTATATTAAAAAGCATTCAATTTGGCCAATATTTTGCTATGAGATTGGTCACATCACAAGATTGTGAGTGAGTGTGAATTCCACTAAATTGGGGCATCTTTGGCTTTAATCATCCAGAATATTATGGATCCACATAATATGAATATATTAATTTTATTATTAGACATAGCCTTTTTCTAGATTGTAATCTCTCTTTTCACATTTATTGGTCAATGGTTTGAAGCTTCTTCTAAAGTCCCCATAGGCCATAGATATCAAGATTTTCAGATTCTTATTTCACTTTCTTCCCAAAAAACTTTAATAGTATTTCGCAAGCGTTGGAATTATTTTATTGCGAATTCTCATTCTCATTCTCATCCTCATCCTCATCCTGCCCATCTACCCTATTTTTTACCAGCTAATAATTTATTGAACATAGTGAGTTAGCATGCAAGACTGGTTTTGCATTTTGTTAATTACTTATTTAATAAATTACAAATGAGATTAGGATATGAAATAAATAATGTATCAGAAACAACTGGCCTTGTTGTAATAATTAGAAGAAATCAAACAATTAGGTAGGTATAGGTGTATAATATATATACATACATGGATCCTGATTATGTGACTCAACTCAAGCATGAAAAAGAAGAGTTTTGGGGTCCAAAGGGGTAACGGTGGCCGGAAAATCTGTCCTGGGTCCGGCAAGAGACCAATAAGCCAGAATGTGAGCCGGGTGCTCCACCATGATCGGCCGCCCTTCCTGGTCCTGCACCACCACTTGTCTTGAAGGTATGAGCTCAATGTTCCAGTTGGGCCTCACCATTGTCAACAGATCTCGACCATTTCCGGACCCTCGATACCCCTGCACCCACAAGTACCTCAGCGAACACAGCTGCACCGCCGCCATGGCCAGTGCTCGCTCGCTGAAGCAACACCCTCTCATTTCCAGCTTCTGCAGGCTGGGGCACCCCTTGGAGAACTGCAGCAGCCCTTCATCCGAACCCCCGACGTACCCCAGCAGCATCCATCTCACGTTCTGGCTGTACTCGCCTATGTAACTCAGACCCACATCTGTCAGCCCACCAGGCCGCAGATACAGTGCGAATCTCCTCAGCTTGTGGCACCCCATTAGAAGAGATCGAACTCCATTGTCTAGAGGGAGATCGGTGATTCGTTCCTCTCTGTCCAGTAACACCAGCCGAAAGTCGCTTAGACTTTTGGAGTAAGTTCCCATGCACTCCAGCGATGCATTTGTTATATCAGACACATATACAGCCAAGTATTCCAAGTCAAGACATCCTTGTGCCAGAGCCATCAGCCCTCTCTGAGATACTACACCTTCTACATCTTCCATGTCTTGTTCGTCAGCTCCACGCTCTATCCTCAGCCTTTTCATTTTCTTGCAGAATTCACCCAGAATTTCCAGTCCTCTATCTCCAATAACATTTCTTGTCTGTAAACATATTTTTTAGATAAAATTAACTTCACATGCATATACAGAAACAGAAGGTAAGAGAATCCATAGTCACACGCTTAGTATGCACTCATAATGTAAGAAATGTTATCCTAATATCAGTGAATCCATTTTCATTAGTCAAAAAGGCCACTATTTGAATTAGGAAGTACGCTACATGGTAAAATTAACAAGACAAGGAAATTCACACGGAAATTTCACAAGCTGTCTGATGAATCCAAAATAAACCTTACCCCAATAAAATATCAGTAGTAAAAAGAAGCAATAAAAAGATCTATGTAACGCTAAGGCAAGGAAAGATCACCTAGAACAATAAATCATGAAGACAAGCACAGAACCACCATTGTACCCATCCTACATAAAGAAGACAAAAAAAACCCAAAAAAAAAACATATAGATTGTTTTCTTTTTCTATTTATTTCATTTTCGCAAAAGACTCCTGCCCATCCAAAACCCAAAATCGTAACTTGTATGTCAATTATGACAATCTTGATCATGCTGGTGGATTGATTTACTTCTCACTAAAATTTACCTGATCCTCACATTCCCAGGTAAAATGTGATTCTAACACAGATGGAAATCCTATATTCATGTGGTAGCAGAGCTTAACATGAGCTTCATCTCATTTAATACAATCAACAGAGTATACATCATACTTATTAGAACGAAGATGTATAAAGGCTCAGCTATTTGCTGAGCACAAAGTTAAATAATAAATTACTTTCCTCTCAAAACATAGTGCCTAGAAGCCACCAACGAACTCAAGGGTGTTTATATGAATACAGTGACTGGCATTGTATTTTACAAAGCACTGCATAAAATCTAATGGGGCATTACTTCAAACATATCAAGCACATTCGCATTTCATTTGCACAAGGCATGTCTCAAATGACAAAACAGATTAACAAAAATTTACCTCGAGAATCTCCAGGTTAGGGCATTTTTGCAGTAACTGATAATGACCTTCAGTGTCCAGCAGAGCATAAAGGAGATCCAGTTTTTTAAGCCTGGAGGCAACAGGATACACAATGGGTAATTCTGCTTTCCCCAGGTAAGTAAGACCCAAGCGACATAATCTACGAGGAAATGCAACATCGGCATATCTTTCTAATTGCTCATTGAAAACACCTTCGCCCACCTGTCCAGGGGGCTCACTAAAAGACCCCCCACAGAACTCTTCCAATGAAGATGCCGCTCTGAAAAAACCAATGAGGTCTGCAACATCACTATCACTAATTTTCATTGAGGTCAAAGATGGGCAATTTCTAGCTATCAGTTCAAGGTCTCTTGATCTGACTTTCATGAGATCTGTCATGTAGAAGTTCAAGCTTTCAAGAACAGTGTTGTTCATTGCAAGTTCATGCAGCCATTCCCCATCATTCTCAACTATCGTGCTCTCTTCCATAAACAAGTTTCTCAAATTCCTACAGAGAAGGAAAAAAGGTTTAGGATTGGCTAACACAAATGGAAAGCAATTTTCTATCTCAAAGCAAAGTAATAATGCATTAGCAGAACCTTCAGTATTATCCAATTTTCTTTGTAAATAAGTTTCTCAAATTCCTACAGAGCAGAAAAAAGGTATAGATTAAGCAAACACAAACGGATATCTTGAACCAGATTTAGTACTAGCAAACCCTTTTACATTATCCAACTAATGATGCTGATGTCTTATCCAGCCAGAAAACAAAATATATTAAAGGAACACTTCAAGTTATATTAAAATAGCGACTTAAAAAAAATCTTCTTTATAACCATTTTGATTTTGCTAAATACTAGTTGATTACAGGTTCCTTTCTTTGCTAAATTGAAGCAAAGTGAAGGAGGCGTCTACAGATTTCTAGATACATAACATGAACAATTTCTTCAATTACAATACAGTTATAAACTAGACTTTTGAATGCGATCAACAAGCAATTGTTAAGCATAAAACTTGAAGTATCTTAATCTCTTCCATAGAATCATTAGAATGGAATACCCTCTTTCTTTCATTTACGAATCAACACCCTGAGAGCACCAAGGTCCCATATTAAATTTACAAATTCTATAAATACATCCGCCCTTCACCAGCATCTTAGAGTCTTTCCCCGTAAAAGAAATTGTGAAATATAATTAAAAAGGTATACATTAAAAAATTCTTACATAACAAACAACACAGACACTGTTACACTGGGTTATGGGCTTCTGGCCCTTCTCTCTTCAAAATCATTCCTGATTCGCTAAGATATGTTTCAATAACATTAGCTAAAAACCTTCAAGCCCGACTGGAACAGTTTTATTACCTGGGCATACTCATATCTCATTAAAGACAAGTGGTTGTTGCTGCACAATACTATTTGACATCAAGCCATACAATCCCACTACCATTTGCATCCATGAATGGTGCCAGTGAACTGGTAGTGGGGATGTAATGATGAATTTGAAACCAAAAAAATAATAATAAAGAATTCGTTTATCATCACAATCAACAAAGCTTACAGGGTTTCAAGAAACCATTTTACCAATAACAACATATATTTGGTGAAAACAAGATGTATTCGATAAAGTTGAGTCGATCATAAATCAACTGAAACCGTCGCTAAATCTCATTGAAAGAGAAAAGTTTCAGGTATCAGTAAAGGCCAAAAGTATGCAATTGCCTACTTAGATTTCAAGCCATTCATATCCACTACGGGTCGAAGCATCCCCAAAAGAATAATGAATAACAAATAACTCTAAAAATTTCATGATAGCATCAGATGTCCTCCAAATTCCAATTCTCAAGAGAAAAAAGTCAATAAGATTACTCAACAAATACAGATTAAAGCAGAAAACTAAAATAGAGAAATCAGTCAAAAATTAAATTAAATCGCATAAAAACAATTACAAAAAAGTACTATTCACTTTTAACTACCTGCACAATTTGCCGATATGCAAAAGCCCATCAGTAGAAAAACCCGAGCATTTATCCAGCCTCAATACTTCAAGAACCTTCCCGTGCGACGTTGCGAGCAGTTTTAGATCTGAATCCTTCACAATCATTCGCCGGAAGTGCAGCACCTTCATCCTCCCAAACGACCTAATAATCTCCTCGACCCACGGCGTGACGAATCCGCCCCAGTCCTCGGGAATCAAATTGAACATGGCGGCGCGTGGCTTACCCTTGAGCTTCAGCGACTCCAGGTGGGGGAACCGCCCAGACAGCCGCTGCGGCGTGGCGGTGTAGCAGAGAGCAATAGTCACGTGCTTGCGCGTGATAGCATCGATCTCGTACCAACGCTTACAAACCAGCGACACCGCGTCACGGTCGCGCGGGTCCTGCACGTACGGGATCACGCACTCCCAAACGGTGTCGTATGCGCCGCTGCTACTGCTAACGCCGCTGATTCCTCGGCCGGCGGCCGTACTGAAGCCGTTCGATTTCTTCCATCTCCACCCATCCATTCGTTTGAATTACAACAAGCCGAGGATAGAATAAAACATTAAATTAAAAAAAGACAAGGATTCGGTTGTAAGAAAGTGAGGAGATTGATGAATTTGGAGGGTTGATCGGAGATATATGGATGGTGGGTGGGGTAGGGGAGGTATGAATTGGTGAGAGAGAGGGGGCAAATGGGCATTAGATATTAGTTTAGAGAGAGATAGAGAGAGCTCTCACTTTCGTCTCTCTGGTGCGGCTCATAAAATGATGGGGGCATTTCGCAAAACGACAAAAAAAAAAAGGGGTGTGTGTGACTGCATCAATTTTTGTGTTTAATTCCATTTTTTATTAGTATATCATTTGGAAAATATTTTTTTCTTTTCGATTTTGTTTTCAAATTAATTGATTATGAGCAAAGCAATTAACTATTTGTATTTCAATTATAATCTTTAGAGCGTGCAATCTATTTTTGAGTCTTTCATATTCAATTATTCATCGACCTTCTAATATGCTGATATATAAGATAAAACGTAACAAATTCATCAAAGTTAAAATTACTTATTATAATATACAAATATCTATAAAGTTTGAATATATTTCTATTAAATTTGGAGCTGGAGGTGAACTAAGCATAAATCTCTAACCCTACAATATTAATTAATTAAGAACATATTGGCAGAAATAAAGATCCTACATGAATTATATTTATGAAAAATATTATTAGATGGACAATGACACTAGTGGTTCATGATATAGGCAGTTGAATATACATAATAATCACAAAAAATAATCACAAAAACTTAAAATATATATATATATATATATATTAGAAAAGAAAAGAGACAAGGATGTCTTAATCCAATTGCTAATATTTCATTTGTTAAAGTAATAATGGAAATAAAAATAAAGACAATAATATCTTGTTGTGACATAAATGGATATGGACCTAGTCTCGGATAATATTAAACATAATGTTTTGTTTGGTTGCGTACAGCTATTAATTAATGTTACGACTTATTTAATATTTATAATAAAGCTTACAGAAATAGAGAGTGTGTTGGGTTCCTTTAATTACTTATTACTGGCATTAATGTACACCACCTTATTCCACCAATCACAACCACCAGCTACTAATGCTCACCACTAATACTATCCTTCCATCCAAATATTCCTCCCTAAATAAAATCGAATTATTTGTGAGTTTGTTGGAATATAAAAAAATTAATTTATAAAAGTAATTTCTTATGATTTAAAAATAAAAATAATGATAAATTTTTTTAGTAATGAAAAAAATTTGAATTTAATTATATTAATTTTGACACAAAATAACTTTTTCTTTTAAAATTAATAAATATTTTAAATTTATTCTAAATTTAGAAAGTTTATTTTTATTCAACAAAACACAATAGAATTCGTGAATTTCAAACTATTCGATAAAAAAACTCGACTTGATATTAAAAAAGTCAAATTTAAACACGATATTACTCGGTTTGACTCTGTTCAATTCTTACCTCTATACGAGAGACAAATTTGTGCTAAAATAATTCTTCGAAATAGGAAATGAAGAAACGAAAGACTAATATTAAAATATTTTGTTTAAAGCTTTTTACACGTCATATCTTTATTTATTATAGATGTCTTATAAAAGGCAAATCTTCTAACGTCTCCTTTTTTTTTTTTTAGGTAATCTTCTAAAAAGTTTATGGTGGATGTCTTCTTACAAATTTTAATAAATTTCATGTAATGTATGTATGTGAACTTCACAAAAGTTCTTTTTTTTTTTTTTAATGGGGGAGTGACTCGAGTGAGAAAGGGCTGACAGACCTTTTATTTAGAAATTTATACGTAAAAAAATATTTAGTACCAATGTGACGTGAAATTCACAAACAGTTAATAAAAAAAAAAATGTGGGAAAAAAGGACAAAAAATAAGAAAATTTATGGCCCCTATCAACCAACGTCACCTATAAATTTTATGATGTTAAATTTATCGAGCTTCACTAAATTTAGAAAGAATCCAACGGTTTAGATGAATTAGGTGGATCGAATGATTGAAATTATAATGATTTGATATATTACCATCATATTTTCATAGAGAAATAGTTGAGAGATAAATAAATAGACAAATAAATGTGTGGGTGCAAGTTTTAATTAAGCAAAGAGATCGTCTACATGTGCAAAGTAAAATTCTAAATCACAACTTTTTGGTCGACTCGAATTCGCATCATCATCAAGTGTGCAACATAAAAACAGGTGCACCTCAAAATATTTAGAGAGTCTTCAAGTAGTTCTCAAAGATTTGGATTGAGTGACGCACCAATGGATTGTGAATCGAGTTCAGGGAGCTCTCAACTGAGTTTCATATCTAGTTGGGGGTTTTGATTCGAATGAATTCAAATGCGTTCAAGGTATTAAGATTCAGAGGTCTCTGTTTTAATTTTGGACTGCAGTATAAGAATGTTTATTTAGTTTTTTTTATTGGGATATGTATAATTTTGTTTGATTTTTGTATTTTGTGATATGGAAAACAGTTTAATAAACCCAATTTATATGATTTTTGGTTTATGTGTTAAACCGACAAGTTGTCAATTTAAATGTATAGAATTGATACGCCCCTAGATGTGAAAAAATGTGTAAAGTCCAGTATAGGTTAATCGAGTTATCTCACAAATTTGGATCTCGAATTCAGTAATGATGATATTTCTGAAAAGCCTGGGAATTGACAAGTTACCAAGTGCAAAAGATCTTAACCAAGCGTTTGGAACTAGCAAGTTGCCAACAACTGAGATTGACAACTAGTTTCTGCAAGCCCATAAGAGGAAATTGGCGAGACCAAACAAACAAAAAGACTAAGAGGTAAGTCAGTCTTAAGCTTTTAAAGAGCAGGTTTAAAGACGAAGAATTCTTCAAGTCTGCATTCAGAGACAAAAAACCAAGTTTCTTAAGAATCTATTAGTTTGGATTCCTAGATTGGGAAAGAGTTGTTCTGACACAAATTAGAAAAGTCTACCTACCGCATAAAGCAGGAAGTGTTAGAACATTTCATTGATCGATTTTGAATTTATCTCAATCAGCTACATCTTGATTCTCTCAATAACTGCGTCTATAAATATAGGAGAATGCGCACAGAGAAGGCTACCAAAACCTATGCTCAATATACATACTATGAGAGTTACTGTCACTATATGATGAACACTGAAGCTCACAAAGCTCTCATAAATTTTCATATTTCTTATACACAAGGCTCTTACCTTCCTGCAAGAGTTATTGCTGGAGTTCTTACTATCTAAGTAAGAACTCGAGAAGAATTTCTCACTCCTTGTGAAACTCAGGCGGTATTCCAACCACCCATCCATCAATAGTTTGGGAAGAACTCAATCATCCAACCCTTCCAGCTCTAGTTGATGGTTGCGCGATGTGTTTGTAAGCTGAAGAAAGCGAGTTCCAAGTGGACTAGGTGAGACTGCACAAAGCTGGTGGACGGAAGAGTTGCACGCGACTGCAACAGATTGTGCTACATCTCCTTGTAACTGGTTCTAGTGTATTCAAACATGTGAGGTTGGAGAGTGGAAGTAGGGCATTTGGTATTCACGCATGACGGAGACTGGCTGACATTACCAAACCCTTTTCACTTAAAGACTATTACTAATGTGACCATAGACAAGAATAACAAGTTAGAAGGAATCTCATTAAAGCTAGATTTCAAGAATAGAGATTACTTAAAGTATGAAGATCCTGGTGTTGGACCAGTTCATTTCCTCAGACTGACTAAGAAGAGTCGTTCTAACACACAGTAAGCAATCAACATCCTGTGTGAGAAAAGCACGAGCAGGTACAGACTTTCTGCAAAAAACAACCCGTCCTCTGCAGAAGAGAGGCACCGATTGGTCATTTTCCAAAATGTCTTTCAACGGTAAATTTTTTCAAACCTCCAACACCTCATCTATAAATAGACGAAGTGTTCCCAGAAGAGAGGTTACGAATTCCATTGATCTAAATCGACTCCATCAATCTCAATGAGAATCATCACTAAACGAACAACTATAAAACTTTTTACATTCGAGGCTTATTATAAACTAATTGTGTGCCATCTTGGACACGAGACTTGTTGCTACCTAGCACAAGTTATTTCTTTGGTGTTCTTACTCTCCAAGTAAGAACACAACAGTCACAACTTTTCTCCAAGTTGTGATTCTTATCAGCGTTTAGTTAAAAGGATCATTGGTACCAGGAAGAACCTTAAATTTCCCAAATTTCGAGAGACGGAGGCTGCGTGGTGTGCCCACACTTCAAATCTGAGTGGTGAATGAAGCAACGGCCTGAGCGAGTGAGCAAGTGGATTGGTGGTCGCTGGCATTCATCAACTTGCGATAAATCCTGATAACCCTTGTATTCCAAAACCTAGTGTATTCCAGACTTAAGGTCAGAAGAGATGACGTAGGGCTCTTGTGTCTGAACTTCTATAAATTTTTGTGTTCTTACTGCTTTATTTATTTTTCGAAAGGATTTAAAACTCAACACTATCTAAGTGTTAACGTATATCTGAAATTTGAACTCATATCAATCTCGCCAACGTTATTTTTTCAGAGATGCAAACTAGTGAGTAAAACCAGTTTGTGAAGTGCAAGTTTTTGTATTAAAATTTTTTGTTGCATGTACAATCACTCTGATCTCGAAATCAATAATATTGTATTAAAAATATTAATGTAGTATAGTGGTTCAAGCTATTGTGTATATTTTACAAGTTATAAGTTTTAATCCAATATTTGTAGTATTATATATTTTTATTTTTTCCTGTAACTTTTACTTATTTTTTTAAACCTAAAATAAATCCTAAAGGTACAAGTTTGGTTTATCAGGGGCGTGCACTTGGTTTATTTGGTATACAAGGTGTTTAAATACTTTGCCTCTAAGAGTCATTATTTGTTTTTTATTCCTCAAATAAATTATTGCAAAAATAGAAAATCTTTAATGTTTCAACATTGTTCATTAAATTAATTTTCCAAACCGTGAAATCAGTCGAATCAAACTATTTTATCTTGTTTGATTTGAAATATTAATTAACTCAACTTAATTTTAAAAAAATTCATATCGTATTATTTAATTTAATCAATATTAATTTGAACTCTCAAACCATCTAAACATAATCGTATACACACCCCTTATTCTATGTTACAAAATCCATCCACAGTAGTAGTAATATTACAATAAATATAAGACCTAGTATGAGACGTATATTCTAAGAATATTCTGAGCATTTTTTAATTTAAAGTAGATTAAATATTAGGGTTTGGTTTATAATGTTAGAGTTAAATAAGTGAAAATAATAATGTACTGCATCCTAGTATTTATCCTAAACAAGCGTGCATCACACTTACATAGTTCCATTTACTTCAATTTGGTGATGAAAATGAGTAGAGGTGGAGAGTGAGATTTATGTGAGGTCAATCACAATTCACAACCATTAATCAGGTGAAATATACGCATAGAATTCAAATTGTTAGTGATTAATTATGAAAGGTTGATTGGAAAAAATTAAAGAATAGATTTTAGGTGAACATATGTGTAGATAGGGGTGGGAAAAAATACCGAAATACCGATATACCGTACATATCGTCTCGAAAAAATATCGAAAATACCGAAATCTTGATATACCGTTATTAACGGTACGGTACGGTATGATACCGTACCGAAAATCTATGGTACGGTAACGGTATGAGATTCTAAAATATAGGGTATACCGTCTACATACCGTACCGAATATATAAATATTATTTTTATTTTAAATAATATAATATTATTCATATATAATAGTATTTATCTTATATATTTATTTCAATAAATGTTCATAACTAATATTTTTCTAATTTTAATTCTTTATTTCCCTCGTTCAATTGGGTTAGAAGAAAATAATAATAAAAATAATTTTAAATAATAATAATAATAAATAGTTTTTTTAAAAATATGGATAGAAGAAAAAATAGCAACAAAATGAGTAACTTTTTAAAGTTATTATCCTACATAATAAAGTATCACACATTGATAAAGAATAAAACACACACAAATGAAAGCATTTATAAATGAGCAGCCATTTTGATATCCCACATCGGTTAGTTATCAAATACAAATGAATTGAGTCACCTATAAAATACATCTTTGTATAGCTAATTAGTGTTATTACCTAAACCATTAATTTGGTGGTAATCGGAAGTTGTCTTGGAACTCATTTTTTTAATTAAATAATAATTTTATTAAAATTTATATATTATTTTAATTAATAATATTCGGTACGGTACGGTATACTGTTACGGTATATCACGGTATACCGTAAAATTTTGATACGGTATGGTATACCGTCATTACGGTACGATAACGGTATTCAGTTTATGTTATACCGAACCGAAGTTTCGGTATACCGATAATTACGGTATGAATTTTTTCATACCGTAAAGTTCGGTACGGTATACGCCTATACGGTACGACGAAAAATTTTCGGTATACCGTACCGTCCCACCCCTATGTGTAGAATAATTTATTGGATAATGATGTTTAGTTTTATGAAGGTTTTTTTTTTTTCGTTGAATGTTGATGGTTCAATTTTCATACATCAAATAATTTCATGATGAAAGACAACATATTGTAAATGCAAGAGGTATGTGGCCCACATGCCCTTATATTGTTGGAACTTGGAAATGAGACCACCTCCATTGTATGTTATGAATTTGACATAATCTTAGGTTTTGTTTTTTTGTTTTTCCAACTCACCCACACTTGTCTTTCCTTGATTGCATAAAGAGATAAAGATTCAATTTAACTCTTTGATGACTATTACTCGCACATCTAGAAATATTTTGTAGGGGCTCCATTAATTTTTTAGGTGATTAAAGAAAAAAACAAATTAGTTGAGTAAAATGAAAATTTTCTCAACTACTCTTCATTCTAAGCACCAAAATATTACTCTATCCATCTCAAATTAATAGTCCTAAAGTGAAATGACACAGTAATTAATGTTTGTCTGTAATGAAATCAATATTTTATTAGTGAGTGTGAAATAATATAGTGCCCGAATTTACTACTTCAACATGCAAATGTTAAAGATTCACCAGAGTATAACACTGTGATATCAGAGAACGGTGTTAAAGAGTAATGCACAACGGAATACTTTTCTGGGTAATATTTCTATTCCCCAGAGTGCCTTGCGGCAAAAAATAATTTCACTATATAAACAAAGTTTACACAGAGAATTAAATAATAAATAGCTTAGCTCCTTCTCGGTTCACTCCCTCGAAGAAACTTCGCTCTACATAGACGTTGAGACAACACCTATGGACAACGTACTAACAATCTATGCACAAGGCCGAAACTCGACTCCTCCACCGTAGGAAGTACCTTTCTGGAGATGGATTATGTTGAGAGAAAGCTAGTTGAGAGAGATTGAAAGTACGGGCAAGGCAGGACCGATTAGTAGAGAATGTATCTTTGAATATTGTAATCGCTCAACCATTCTCCAGCATCGATCTGCCTATTTATTCAGACTGTGCACTCAAGATGATGTCCACTTCTCCACTACTTCAGACGTGGACCATGATCTCCTCCCACTTCCATTTGATCCTTTGTTTTTGCTTGAATCAACCACATAACTCACGTGGGTGAATGGTTTGATTGTGGAGGTGCTCCCATATTATTTATGACCTGTAAAATGACTTAAAACTGAAGCAAAATCGTTCCCTATAAAATAGGGGTTAGTGGTTTTAATTTTGGAGCACTCCCTATTATTTAGGAACAAAGAAAAATAATAATATAATATAAATATGGTTAGTAATAAAGATATACACGTTCCCTAATTAATTGGAACAGAAAAGACGTGGAAATCTAGGGTTACAACCAATCCCTAAAATTTAGGAGTTTGTTGTAACCGCTTGCAGGAAGGGTAAGATAAACAACGTAGTGTCAAAGTAATGTTCAAGTCTAACATAGCGATGTTCAAACATCTCAATGTTAGACTTACAAAAACTTTGACACTCTCAGAGTGTGAAAATTTTTGTCATTTCAGAAAATGAGATTAATAAATGGGACAAAACCGAAAAAAATATGGGATTAATAAATTGGGACAGGAAGAATATCTTTTTCTTCCTTCTTTATCTCCTTTTTCTTTTTTACGAGGAGGACTATGATGTAAAAAATCAAATAGTTACAATTAAAAAAAAAACGACTTGGGTACGGATCATTGATGACTATGATGTAAAGCATATGAGATCCTCTTTTAAATATTTGGGTCAAATAAATTTTCGATTTTTTAAAATTAATTCATCTTAGTTTTTCATTGTTTAAATTTCTGTTATGTCCTTACCAAGAGACTTATAGTTCCTAAAATCTGGAAAAAGAATCCCAAGTATTAGAGATAAAACCTGAGATTAAAAGTAAATCAATAAAAAAAAACATATATATAACTAAAGTTAGTTTTTTTAAATAAATCTGTAATTAATAAAATTAAACCAAATATTAATAAAATCAATTTTTTAAAAACTAAAAAACTTCCTATTAGACTGATAGTTATTTAAGGTTTATTTAATAAAATATACTGGTTTTTAATGTCCTCTTTTTATAGTTTGAATATTGCATAGCAATTTAAATTACTTTCATGGTGCAGTATTTCATTTAATTTGATCAAGATATTATAAAATTATCAGATTTAGTTTTTCTAAGATAATATATTTTAGTATATGTTTTGAGTTCATATATATATATATATATATATATATATATATATATATATATATATATAGGGAGTGACTCACATACTAAAACTTAGTTTGTGCTAAATATGAATGAATCTACATCATTCATCTAAAAAATTTAATGGTTGAGATTAAAACATTTCCCCAGATTTTATGCTTTTTTGCTTTATAAATCGTGCTTAATTCGATTAATCACGATTTATAAAGCAATTAAGCACAAACGGATTTTATGCTTAATTTTTAAATCTTTATGCTTTAATCTCAACCATTGATGCTATCAATCCAAAGGCTGAGATTCATTCCTATTTAGCACAAACTTTAATTTTAGCATTTGAGTGAATCTCTCTCTATATATATTATGATATAATTATGTTATATAGTGATTTTATTTTAGAATATAATTCAAGTTATTGATCACTTGAAGTTGGGTAGGAATTTTAAGACTATTTCCACAAGAAGGTATTTAAAACTTAAATAATTAAACAAATAATTCTTTTATGCGAGAATTATCGTAAATGTTTTCTTGTTGCGAGAATAATCGTAAATCTCAAATAATTTATAGTTCGTTTTTTTAATTTTCTCAGTTTGGGTTTTTTAATTTTCGGATTTGCTTTAGAAAAGTTCTTTTTATTTTTATATTTACTCTTTTATTGCTCTACTTTTAATAGTAAATTTTATTTTGTGTATTTTAAGTTTTATTTCCAAGTTTTCAGAAATTATAAAATATATATTCTCTTAGTGAGCTCCCAAATCTTCTGTCCCACTTTGGTATTTCACTTGGTGTTCCATTGTCTCGATTATTAATTTTAAATTATACTTTTATGAAAACAAAAATCAAACATAATACAATATAGTCTAATTGATTTATAAGAAAAAAATAAAAATTTTATAAGAACTCAAATTATAGTTATAAATTAATCAATTTTAGTTAAAAACTGAAAAATAATTACTAAAAAATATTATATACCCTAATTGGGTAGGATGATCCCTATGGTTAAACTTATAAAATTAATCCAAATCATAATAAATTAATATTATAAAAAAACATTAAATAAAAATTAATAATTTTCATAGTGGAACAGGGAATGAAACACAAAAAGTGGGACAGAGGATCTCATGCCTCTTAGTGAGGGGCATAACCGGAATTTAAATTGTGGATGGCTAAAATGAACTAATTTCAAAAATTGAATGGTCTACCGGACCAAATAGTTATGAAGAATCTAATATATTACAATTATTTTAAATAAAGGTTTAAAATAACCCTTATCCCTTCTATATATAAAAAACTCAACAATAATTATACATATATCCTCTTCATTAATACTAGCTTTTGTAAAATCTATCACCACCAACAAAAACACAACTGATTCATGTCTCATGTCCTTTCCTTCTCACTACTATTCATCAATAGAATATTTGACTAAGTTTTATGAACTACAAGCGTTACATTTTGGAACAGTATGTAAGAACTACAAACTGATTTTCATACTAACTTTGAAACTTTTTTAGCAAAATTGGCCGAGAGTTTCTACTATCTTCAAAATATATGCGAAAAAGTGTTTACACATACTTTTTTTTTAATGGGCCAAAGTTAAATTGATATTCGCTCCATGCCGGTATATTAATCTCGTTTATTTTTGGCTTGATAACAAAGGATATAGAAATAAGATTGTTAGATATATTCAATAATTCATTGTATATCTATTGTATATCTTTTAGATACAACATATCTTTCTAGCTTAGATTTAGTTAGTTTCCTATATATATGTACATTGTAAACCTTATTTGGTGTGTGAGATTAATAAGATTCAATATCTTTACACGGTATCAGCCACCCTGACTAAACCCTAGTCTCTTATTTTTTCGTTCGCCGTCCTCAAGCAACGACGCCATGGCTGCTCCTATCTTGGATATTCCCACCCTCCCTCTGTCGACGATGATCCATATGGTGAACATAAAACACACCTCTGCAAATTACTTGCTATGGCATGTGCAGATTGAGCCTCTTCTCATCACCCAACACTTCATTCCATACGTCGACGGTTCGCGCCCAGTCCCTGCTCGAGATATTGCCGACGCCACTGGTTGTTTGTCGCCCAATCCGAAGTATGCCAAGTGGTATTCTCAAGATCAGCTTATCAAATTATTCTTGGTGTCCACTCTTACCGAAGAATCCATGGCCACGATCATCGGTTGCAGCTCTTCGTATGATGTATGGACAACCCTATCTCGCGCTTACAGTCACGCCTCCAAGGCGCGAGAGTTGAGTCTCAAGGATGACTTACTCTCCCTTAAGCGTGGTGACAGCTCCTTTGCCGAATACGGACGGCGATACAAACACTTATGTGATCAACTTGCGGCTATTGGACGCACTATTGACGCATCGGACAAATCCCACTGGTTTTTACGCGGTTTGGGACAGGCTTTTACTTCATTCACCACCGCTCAACTAGCTATGGAGCCGCTTCCGGATTTTAACACAATCCTTGCTCGCGCTATTAGTCACGAGCTATTCATGAAGTCCTCCGATACCAGTCCGGCATCCGCTACCGTCGCATTCGCTACTTCTCAAACTTATCGCGATTCGCAACAATTTGGATCTCGCGGCAAATCCCAGAACAACCGAAACCGTCGTCGTTCAAACAACAAGCAACGGCGCCTTTGGTGTTATTTTTGCAAAGAAATGACTCATGATGCTTTCGATTGTCCGCACCAGTTTGATTGATCTTATGATAGGTCCTCTTGTCCCCCGCCTACGGCAAATCTTGCGGACACTTTCGCAGCTACTTGCTCGCTTTCCCAACCGGCTGTCTCTGACTGGTATGTCGACACCGGTGCTTCTGCCCATATTGCTGCCGACTCTTCCAATCTGGACGAAGTTTCTGAGTATTCGGGTACCGACAAAGTGACTGCTGGTAATGGTGCTCGTTTATCTATTACTCACACTGGCTCTTCTTATTTATCTCATGATGTCCGTCTATCTAATATTCTTGTTGTGCCTGGCATCACCAAAAACTTACTCTCTGTGAGCAAATTGTGCAACGATAATCCTGTAATTGTTATATTTACTGACTCTGGATTTCGTGTTCAGCATCGGGACACTGGGCAACTAATCACCACAGGTAGCCGCACTCATGACTTGTACGTGCTGGATTCCAAGCCCCTCGCCCTCACCGCTGCTTCTTCGACCAGGCCACCGCACGCCTCATTCGAACTGTGGCATTCGCCCCTTGGGCATCCAGCACAAGCAATCATCCGTTTATAAGCTAAATTGAATTTTGTTTCAGTATCTTCTTTTTCAAACTCTGCTATTTGCAATGCCTGTCAAATTGTGAAAAACAGTCATTTGGTTTTTCCTAATTCAAATAAATGTGCCTCACATTTGTTGGATTTAATTCACTGTGATCTATGGGGCCCAGCTCTTGTTGCTTCATCTTCTGGTTTTCGATATTATGCTGTCTTTATAGATGATCATTCTCGATTTTCTTGGTTCTATCCTATGCACGCAAAGTCTGATTTTTGTGATATATTCTCCCACTTTCAAGCTTTAGTTGAAAATCAGTTTTCTTGCAAGATCAAGCAATTTCAGAGCGACGGGGGAACGAAATTTACAAACTCCAGGCTCCAATCCATCTTCTCCAAATCCGGCATTCATCACTTAAAGTCCTGACCTTATACCCCTGCCCAAAATGGCCGAGCCGAGCGTAAGCATCTCCATATAACCGAAATGGGTCTAACCCTCCTTTTTCACTCGTCCACTCCCCTATCCTACTGGGTTTAAGCCTTTAACACAGCCGTTTACATCATAAATCACCTTCCTACACCCGTGCTAAATCAACTTTCGCCTTATGAACTTGTCTTCTCCCGGCCTCCATCCTTTACCTCCTTCCACCCTTTTGGTTGTAGAGTCTATCCATGCCTCCAAGATTACGCCAAACATAAGTTCCAGCCACGTAGTCTCCCATGCATTTTTAGGTTATAGTCCCTCTCATAAGGGGTTCTGTTGCCTGGACCCATGCACGTCCCAAACTTATGTCACTCAGCATGCCCGTTTTGACGAATTCCTCTTCCCTTTTGCCTTGGCCGGCCCTGCCACTTCGCCTTCTTCCTTATCCATCTCTGATTTTCTCGGCCCTACCTCGACTTATTCCCACTCTCCACTGCAAACCCTAACTCTACATCACCTCTATGTCGTTTGTATCCGAGTGTCGAGCCTCCTCCAGCTACTCATGTCGAACCACCTGCCAACCCGCCTCCTGAACCTCCTGTAGTTCAGCTTCAAATTTCGGCTCCCATCGTCGCTCCACCGGTTCCACAAATTGCTGGTCGCACACATCGCATGCAGACACGGGCTCAATCCGGTATTTTCAAGACTCGGTATCCTGTTGATACTCCCTCCGTCCCATTATATTAGGGACGGAGGAGTGTGCACAATAACCAATGTGCATTAGTGTAGAAGAATTAATATTTTATTGATGAGTGGGAAAAAGGTTGCCTTTTTAGGAAATGGGACGGACCGAAAAGGAATATGAGACTAATATGATGGGACGGAGGGAGTATTACTTATGTCTCTGCTTATTCGGCTTCCACAACTTTATCTGAACCTCGTGGTATAAAGTCTGCTTTGAAAATACCAGCTTGGAATCAAGCCATGCATGAAGAATTAGAGGTGTTGCATGCAAATAAGACGTGGGTTCTTGTACCACGTCCCCAACATGCAAATATTGTCGGATCAAAATGGGTTTATTGAACCAAGTTCTTGGCTGATGGCTTGGTCGATCGGTACAAGGCTCGCCTAGTTGCTCAAGGGTTTAGTCAACTTCCTGGATTTGATTTTACTCACACTTTCAACCCTGTTGTCAAGGCTTCTAATGTTCGCATTATCTTATCTATTACGGTTATGCATTCTTGGTCTTTGCATCAATTGGATGTTAAAAATGCTTTATTAAATGGCAATCTAACCACTACTGGTTATATGGAACAACCTCCTGGTTTTGCAGATTCCAAACATCTGGATTGTGTGTTCTCTCAAGAAAGCTATATATGGTCTTCGGCAAGCTCCTCTTGCCTGGTATCAAAGGTTTCGAACCTTCCTTTTATCTCTTGGTTTTCTCTGTAGTGCTTCGGACACTTTCCTCTTTATTCTCAGACACGACTCGGTTCTTATCTATGTATTGGTTTATGTGGATGATATTATTGTTACGGGTAACAATTCCGAGGCCATTTCTCATCTTCTTCAGCGCCTAAATGGTGAATTTGCCACCAAGAATCTTGGTCGGCTTGGGTATTTTCTCGGCCTAGAGGTCTCCTATCCCCCCGATGGTTTATTCTTGTGTCAGACGAAGTACACTCACGACATATTAAAGCGTGCCGAGCTCCTCGATGCAAAACCTGTGTCGACACCTCTCCAACCTGGTGCGACATTTACCAAGGACGGGGATCCGTTTGATGATCCCACTCTATATCGCTCTCTTGTAGGTGCATTGCAGTACTTGACGATTACCCGACCAGACATTGCCTATTCTGTGAACACCGTTAGTCAATTCCAACAATACCCCACAGTCGATCACTTTCAAGCAGTTAAAAGGATTCTGCATTATATCAAAGGTACTCTCTCGCATGGTTTGGTTTTCTCTCGCGACTCTCTTCATCTTCTCGCATATTTTGAGGTTGACTGGGACAGTCGACGTTCAACCTATGGCTATGCAGTTTTTCTGGGTCCTAATATTGTTTCTTGGAGTGCCAAGAAACAACCGACAGTTTCACACTCTAGCTGCGAATCCGAGTATCGTGCGATAGCCAACACGTCCATGGAACTAGTCTGGATATCAAATCTTCTTCGTGAGCTTCATATGCTGCCTCAGTCCATACCAAAGTTGCTCTCGGACAATGCAAGCTCGAATTTTCTAACTCAAAATCCAGTTTCAAACAAACACTCCAAACACATTGATATTGACTATCACTTCGTTCGTGAATTGGTTGATTCAAAATGTTTAACTACCAAATTTGTTCCTTCTGAGTCCCAAGTAGCAGATGTCTTCACCAAGAGTCTTCGATGCCACTTATTCGAGAAGTTTAGATACAAGCTACGCGTTTCATCTTCGCCGAACGCTTTGCTTGCCGGGGGGGGTGTTAGATATATTCAATAATTCATTGTATATCTATTGTGTATCTTTTAGATACATCATATCTTTCTAGCTTAGATTTAGTTAATTTCCTATATATATGTACATTGTAAACCCTATTTGGTGTGTGAGATTAATAAGATTCAATATCTTTACAAAGATAAATTAACAATTTAATGCTGAGTGTGGATTAATTTTCATTTTGAAAAATAAAATTAATTTAGCATGACAGAAGTATAATGGAGTCCACTAAAAACAAGACAATATAAAACCGGTGCATGATTGTAAAAGAAAAATAAATGAGTGTTTTTTTAATATAAAAGCTTTATTTAAAGGTGCATATGTTTTTTTTTCTTGAATAATAATATATTAATTTAAATGTGCATGAATATATATATATATATATATATATATAAGGTAGTGATCAGGTGAGAATAGGAGTTACTATGAGAAATAAGAATAAATCTCGCTCGTCCATCTCATCAAATCGACGAACAGGATTCATTCTCAGCATATTGAAAAATGCGGCATTTTTGCCCCAATATCGTGCAGTTTTAGTCTTTAAAGGCTAAAACTGTAAAAATACTCAAACACAAACAGCAACCTGCATTTTAAGCCCGATTTACTTCATTTTTAGCCCGATTTACTTCATACGAATTTAAAAAAATGAAACATCTTCTTCTTCAAAGCAACAACACGAGTGTAGTCTCTATAAAACTCAATACCAACATCAACAGTTCTTAAAACTATGCCCTTAAAATGCTTCATCTTATTAACACACTTTGGAATAAATGAACATGTAAGATACAAAAATGCACAAAGTTAACACTAAAGATGCACAATATAATAGAAAAAATGAACCTCGATCTGAATAAAACAAATTTTTTAAAACTATAATCATGCATAATTAACAACGTCGGGACCGAACACGAATGCGAAATCCAGAAACAAAGAAAAAAATCTGATCGACAAAAGAAATATAAATCAATTCGAACAAAGAAGGAATAAATGAACATGTAATATACAAAAATGCACAAAAATAACACTAAAGATGCACAATATAATAGAAAAAATGAACGTCGATCTGAATAATTTTTTTTTAAACTATATTCATGCATAATTAACAATGTCGAGACCGAATACGAATGCGAAATCCAGAAACAAAGAAAAAAAATCTGATCGACAAAAGAAATATAAATCAATTCGAAAAAAGAAGGAAGAAGAAATCAAATCGCGCGAAGAAAGGAATAAAAAATCTAATGAGATACTATTTCAGATTAAAAAAAAGCTAAAATTACAAAAATAACCTTAATTTTGCAAAACTGCAGGATAATCGAGGAAAACTGCACACGGAGTAAAATAGATCATGAGCGTTGAAATCACAAAATCAAAGGCTAAGATTTATTCTTATTTCTCATACTAAAAACTATTCTCATATGATTACTACTCTCTCTCTCTCTCTATATATATATATAGTTGTATTCATATGTGAACCACCTCCCAAATAAGAGATAAGAATTAATCTGTATCTTTAATTTTAAATTTTGAATGGTCTAGATTTAATGTTTGACTTTATTTTATTACTTAATAAAATTATTTTTTAATTATATTAAGGGTTTTATGGTAATTAACATATTATAATTTTTTTTTCATTACTGCCCCTTAAAATTTCTCTTCCATATAAAAAACATCACGTAAATTGAATAGGAATTTTCATCTACATATTTCGTTCTTCACCAACATCTGCGATAGCCAGAGAGGATCCTGCGATGGCGGCAAAGATCACGGTGATGGCCGACAGGGACACGACGATAGAAGATCCTGCGGCAAAGATGTTCTGGAGCGATGTTTTAAATTATGGTTTTTAGATAATTGATTTTTTAGTTTTCTTCTCATACATCGAAGGAGAATTCCACACAAAATTCAACCTATGACGATGCTTTTGTTCTTTAACAGGGTGGATGTTGGTTATTGCTCACATCTTCATCTTCTCTATATTGGTAAGAGAAGGGGAGGGCAATCTGGAATGGAGCAATCTAACATTTACATTTTTTTTTTATTTTGTGATTTGATTGTGGTGGGTGAGAAAAGGGCGTCAATGGTAAGAGAGTAGGCTTGTGACGACTGCGAGAGAAGGTGAATGATTGAAGCCAGTGACACAGATCACTTCCCCTTCCCTTCTCGCCATTGTCGGTTGAGAATTTTCATCCATATGGCCGATGCGCTTCTGGAACCAAAATTAAATTCTGTTTATGTGGATGCAGTTTGTGAAGGATTCCATGCGTGTACATTAAATTCGAATATTTATAATTACATATAGTTGCTGTAATATATAGTTAAACTTGCATATATTAAGCCTGTACATTTGCATATATTCACGTGTTGTGATTTAAACAAGATGTCTTAACTACGTAGTTGCAATAATTAAGCTGGTAAACGTACATTGATTAAGCCTGTAAACTTGCAGTATATATTTTTTATATTATAATTGTGTGTAAAATTTTGGAGAATGTAAATATATGTAGTTGCAGCAATTAGCCCGTAAACTTACAGTTTTAAGCTTGTAAACATGCATTGACTAAGCTTGTAAATTTGCTTCATACAACTGATTGTTCCTTATCTCCATGTAAACTTGATATATTTTAAAATACTGTAAGGAATTGATTAATATAATGCATATATTTAACATTAATAATGCAACTTTCGATGAAATATAAATATTGTTATAATTTTGTGTCAATATTTTTATAATAATGAAATATTGCAAGCTATATAATGCATTATTTCTCATAAATTAATGCAACATTATGTGATAGATAATACAACATTATGTGATAGACAATTCGAAATCAAATAATTTGCTTAAAACTAGAAATTTATGAAGAAAATAAAATTAATTTTGAAATACAATAATTTAGAGAACAAATCTCATTAAATTAGGAAGCAAATATAATTTAATTTTGAAATGTAGTGTTTTAGAAATTAAATCCCACAAAACTCGGGGTGAAAATCGTACGTGTATAATTCTGATTTAAAAAAAAATTTACGTAATGCAACTTCTTCCTTTTAATAATGCAACTTTTTTCTCTTAATAATGTAGCGAATTCGATTAAATTTTTAAAATTAATGTGGTTGGTAGGTTAATATTTCTAAAGCTGTAAAGCAACTAATTCCCGTTAATTCGGGATCCAGATACGTGAAAATATTTAAATTTGTGTACAAAGACATTATTATCCTTATATGCAACTTTCTAGTTCTTTTACTGCAGCGAATTTTTTTTTTTAAAAATGAAATGATCCTGAACGTTCATTTGAATAATCAATGATCCAGATTTGGTCTTATTTTACATCTGAGAGGTGGTTGCCACTATAACGTGCCCGTATATATATATATATATATATATATATATATATATATATATATAGGGGTGCGTTAAAGTCACAAGTGGTCTCTTAGATGGGAGATGAGAATGAATCCTGTACATCCAAATCAAGGTTCAAACGGCTGAGATCTATTTGAGGAGCGAATTTCTAAAGTTGCATTCGTAATATAAAATATTTGCATTAACGGGGTAAATATGTCATTTTTCATATCCATTAAATCTACAAAATAGGAAAATCCCTAATTTTATGCTCCATTATCCCTAGATTTTAGGAATTTCGAATTTTAATGGATATTTTCCTAAATTAATTATTTTCATTATTTTTCACACTCATTATATCTAAAAAAATCCTATATTTTTGCTGCATTATCGCTACTTTTTATTAATTTTGAATTTTAATGAATATTTTCCTAAATTAATTATTTTTGTATTTTTTCACACTCATTATATCTAGGAAATCCCTAATTTTATACTGCATTATCGCTACTTTTTATTAATTTCAAATTTTAATGAATATTTTCTTAATTAATTATTTTTATACTTTTTATCATTTTTAGGGATTTTGAATTTTAAAGAAACATACTGCAACTTTTTAAGCTTATATAATGCAACTTTGCAGGCTTATATAATGCATATTTATAGGCTTATATGATGCAACCTACGTCAGTAAAACCAAAACATACTTCAACTATGCAGACTTATATAATGCATATTTGCAGGCATATATAATGCATATTTACAGGTTTATATAATGCAATATGCATCAGAAAAATACACAACAATATTCAAAAACCTTAATAATTCCATGAAGGATAATACAACTGTACAAGCATATATAATGCATATTTACAGGCGTATACTCCCTCCGTTCTGATTATATAGTCCAGGTTACTATTTTTGGGTGTTTCAATTATATAGTCCAGTTTCTATATTTGGTATTGTTTTTATATGGTCATTTACCATTACATCCCTTAATAATCTTGGAAAATGAGAATATTAAATGTAATATTATGAAAATGAGAGGTAATTAATGCTTTAAATAAGGATAATGTTGGAAGTTTGTTTAAATATTAAATAATTTTTGGCAAACGTGCAAGATCAAAGTGGACTATATAATCGGAACGGAGGGAGTATAATGCAACTTATATATGAAGAAAAAAACAATTATGAAATAAGTTTACAAATGTCACACACCCATCACCCCCCCCCTCTCTCTACCATTCACTTCCTCTATCTACATGACCGCCCGTTCACGCGAGCTCGGCGGCGCTAGCTCTCTGCCCTCATACAATTCCTCCTCGCCGTTGTAGACACTCGACTTCGACGTCGTAGTAATCCTCACTTCTTTGCTTTGCGCTCTCATCTGCGTTCTCGGCCTCGTCGACCATCGCACGCTGCGCCTGGATCCGCCGCCGAGAGAGAGTAGATGTCAATTTGATGGAGATGGGAGAATCCTTACCAGCAACTTCATCTTTCGACATTGGTGAAGAACAGTGGTTGCGGCTGGAAGAGGGAGGAAGAATTGGGGTTGGTAAATCTGGGGTGAGGAAATGAGATTATACGCAATACAAAATTTGTAGTATATTTTATTCCATATAATCGTGAGAGAGAATATAGAAATTAGTTAAGGAAAATATTATAATTTTAGAAGAATCTAATTATGAAATGCTAAAATACTAAAAAGCCCTTAATGTGTACATTAATTGATAAATTAATTAATAAAATAATTATAAATATGAAATCTGGACCACACATTTTTATGAAATAGAAGGATAAGATTCATTCTCATCTCCCATCTAAATGGGACTTGTGATATGATTACACCTCTATATATATATATATATAGATGTGTAATCATATCACAAGTCCATTTTAGATAGGAGAAGAGAATAAATCTTGTCCTTTAATTTAATGAAATAAGTGGTCCAGATTGATTCTTAAAATTTGAAATTTAACTTTTATTTTTATTTTAAATTATAATTAAGGGCATTTAGGTAAGTTAAACATGAGAGACCATAATAAAATTCATAATCTCTTTCCTATCAAACACACATGTTTTGCTTCTACATATTCTCTCTCATCTAATTTCTTTATAAAACTTTAAATAATCATATCTTATTCAGTTTAAATTATTTTTCCACATATAATATATCAAATTAAAGATAATTTAATTATCTTTCAAACGAAATCACTACTGCATATTGTTGAGGTCGACAATAAAATTAAAAAGGCCCAATAAAGCTAGCCCAAGAAATGCGGGCTTGATTCCTGGGTTTAGGGGCCCATTAAAATAGGTATGAGGAGAGTTCGAACATTAAAATTCGAACTGAAAAAGAGTTCGAATTGTTGACCGAAGTTAAAGGCGAATTTAATGAAAAAACGGACTATTTGGAGATTGATGATGGCGTGAATTCAGCAGTGAAGATCGGCGAAGATTGCGGGAATTTAAGGATGGAGCGTTATCTAGAATTGCGTGTATATATTTGGGGAAAGACATGATTTTAGGGGACGATGAGCGAGAAAAAGAGAGATATCAGAGGAAATCTAAAACAGCGTTCATAGAGGAAGATCATAGTTCGACATAGTTCGATTCAGTCAAAGCTTACTCTGTTCACACTTCGTTTTAGTCAAACTTGATCTTATTTCCTGTATTTATTTAGTCTTCCTGAAAGTTGTACCCCCGCTTTCCATTTACATTCATCTTGGTTATGTTTATAAAATAAATTGTTCTTAGGTTCCTTGTCAGACACAAAAACACCTACAACAATTTGGCGCCCACCGTGGGGCCAAGAACATAAAATTATACTAAAACTTGCTGCAAGAATGGCGGAAGGCAGGAACCACGAGCTAGTCACTAGCGGAGCCATGCTCCCAACGGAAAGTATCACATCCTCTGGAACAAGGAGAGGATTGAGTCACGGTCGAGGCTTGCAAGGTTGAACCGGACGAGGACGCTCAACTACAGTCGGGCGTGGGACGGATCAATCTCATGGATCGTTGGATGATATGAGGCGTGCCTTCAACGTAACGCCACTCAACGAGTTGTCCTTTCCTCCTCCGCCGCCCTCATTGATGCAAGACCCGTATGTATCCCAATTGATAAGTCAGGTCCAGGCGGCCCGAGGTGTAATTGAGAAGTTAGGGGCTCAAGTGGAGGTTGTGACCCAGAAATGTCAGGCTCTTGAACAAGATAACCAGCGGTTGCATCAGATGGCAACCCAACCGATAGTGGAAGAGCCCGGGAGCACGAGTAGAGCCTGGGCAATGATGGCCCAAGACCTCCGAGATGAATTCAACCGGACTGCCAAAGATGAGGCCAACCTTCGAACACCAGGAACGTTGAGAGGACCGAATTCAAACCCGGGGCAATTGACCTTGAACCACGTAGGGGGATCGGTACTGACACAGCTGGAACGACAATTTGAGCAGCGTCTTAATTATTTCAAATCATTGATCGTGAGAGTGCCAGGCCTGCCGCCCCCTGAGCGAACTATCCCACGGGAAAGTTATGCGGAATCCCCCTTTGCGCCAGAAATCACAGAAGCTGAGCTCCCGGACCGGTTCACTCCCCAAGCTTTGCGCTCTATGATGGTACCACGGATCCGGAAAATCATGTGGCAGTTTACAAACAAAAGATGTTCGCATTAGCGATCCCCAGCACAAAGCGTGAAGCATGCATGTGTAAATGTTTTGGGTCTAGCCTTACCGGGCCGGCTTTACAGTGGTTCATTAGTCTGCCAAGAGGGTCAATTTCAACATTTGCCGAGTTACATCAATTGTTCCTTTGGCAGTATTCGAGCAGCAGAAAGCTGGATAAGCATCCGGACGATCTATACGTTGTAATCCAAAAGCCTGGGGAGTCACTAAGGGCGTACCTGTCCAGGTTCAACAGAGAATTGGTGGCGGTGCCAAGTTGCCTAAACAACACTGCAGTACGAGACTTTACCAAGGGCCTAGATGTTGACTCTGACTTATACCGGGAACTATCGATCTACCCTTGCCAGACTATGGACGACGCACTTAACCGGGCATGGGCATTAATTAAATGGGAGAAAGATGAGCCCTACCGCAGAACGCGACGCGGTGGGGGACGGCCCGTAGTTGCACGGGAAGAGCATCGGCAGGAGCAGCGTGATTGTTGACCTGCACGGCCGCATCCGTATAATCGCCCGCCTGGGAGCAGGCCATCTCAGATCAATACTTTGACCACCTATGTACCAGATTATACTCTCATTATCGAACCTGCGGAGCTAGTGCAGAGTGTGCTTCGCTAGATGCCGGACAAGGTCAAATAGCCGCAGAGAATGAAAACCGACCCGTCCATGAGAGACCCGAAGAAGTTTTGTGACTTCCACAGTGACCACGGTCATACCACGGCAGATTGTCGAGCTCTCCGATTGGAAGTCCTCGAGTTATTAAAAAAGGGTATTTTAACGGAGTTCTTGTCAGACAAAGGAAAGAGGACTTGGATCCGAGAAAAGCAAGCTACCCCAGCACAGGTTGAGGCAAATCGACCCGATAAGCAACCGGCTCCCACCCAAATTATAAATTGCATAACAGGAGGCTCTGAGATCAGCGGGGCTACCAGATCAGCTGCCAAGAGAGCGAGGA
This sequence comes from Plectranthus barbatus, assembly GCA_026898455.1. Lineage (NCBI taxonomy): Eukaryota > Viridiplantae > Streptophyta > Magnoliopsida > Lamiales > Lamiaceae > Plectranthus > Plectranthus barbatus. The sequence continues at coordinate 55,540 of JAPKLW010000225.1, forward strand.
GGCAGGTTCCCCGTGGAGTATGGATGGCGCATGCCCCCGCGGCACATACGTCTATCGAATTTACGGATAAGGATGCTCCAGAGTCCGCTCATCCGCACGATGATGTGCTCGTTATTTCTTTACAGGTATCGGACTACCTCATCAAGCAAATCCTAGTGGATAATGGAAGTTCGGCGAACATCCTTTTCCAGCACGCGGTGAAAGAGACGAAGGTCCCAGAGGAAAGAATAGTGCGAAATTGAACTCCCTTGATTGGATTTAACGGGGGTGTGAAGATGACGGTGGGGACCGTAACCTTACCCACTTATTGTGGAGGAGCTCGATACGATGTAACATTCATGATCATCGATGCACCCAGTGCATAAAATGCGCTCCTGGGGAGCCCATGGCTCCATCAGCTTAGGGCGGTCCCCTCTACATATCATCAGTTGGTCAAATTTCCAACTTTGGATGAAGTATGTACCATTAAAGGAGAATAGAGTGTGGCTAAGGAATGTTACTATGCGAGTTTTAAGGCAGTATGCTTGCAGCAACATTTCCCCTCAGGACCGGTGCGATCAACGATCGGGGAAACAGGAGGGTCGCTGGAGGTAGAACTTGATCCTTACGACCCTTCTAAGAGAACAAACATTGGAAGCGAACTCGATCCAAAAGTCCGGGATGAACTCGTGAGTTTCTTGATCAAAGAACGTGCGGTGTTCGCTTGGTCGCACAAAGATATGGTCGGCATAGATCCGAGGGTAATGACCCATCAACTCCAAGTGGATCCAAGTGCGAAGCCCATACAACAACGAAGGCGAAAATTCTCCTCGGAGAAGAATGATGCTATAAATGAGGAAATTCAAAAACTGTTAGAAATTGGATCCGTGAGGGAGGTGAAGTACCCAACTTGGTTGGCTAATGTCGTGTTAGTGAAAAAGAAAAATGGGAAGAATCGTGTATGCGTGGATTATACGGATTTGAACAAAGCTTGCGCGAAAGATCTGTACCCTTTGCCGCACATAGATAGTATTGTGAACGCCACTGCGGGTCACGAGCTGTTAAGTTTTATGGATGCATTTTCGGGCTATAATCAGATTATAATGCACCCGGATGATCAAGAAAAAACCGCATTTATGACGAGCAGGGGAATTTATTGCTACAAGGTGATGCCCTTCGGGCTTAAGAATGCAGGTTCAACCTACCAGCGGTTGGTGAATAAAATGTTCGAGCAGCTTATTGGTAAAACCATGGAGGTCTACATTGATGATATGCTGGTAAAATCTGGAAAGGCCTGTGGGCACGTCCGAGATTTGGCTCAAGCCTTCGATATCCTGAAACGATATAATATGAAGTTGAACCCTGCAAAGTGCACATTTGGAGTTGCATTGGGAAAGTTTTTAGGTTATATGGTTACTAATCGAGGAATAGAAGCCGATCCAGTACAAATAAGGGCGATAAGGGATCTGACGCATCCGCGAAGTCCAAAGGAGGTACAAAAGTTAACTGGGAGATTGGCGGCGCTAAGTCGATTCATATCAGGGTATTCCGATCGAACGCATAGTTTCTTCCGAGTCCTACGGAAGGGAAAGCATTTTGAGTGGACAGACGAGTACGCGAAAGCTTTCGAGCAGCTTAAGGAATATTTGTCGAACCCTCCACTACTCTCCAAGGCTGAGCAGGGAGAGCCGATGTTATTGTATTTATCGGTCTCAGACCATGCCCTTGGGGCTGTTTTAGTGAAGGAACATCAAGGAAGGCAGTATCCCGTTTATTACGCAAGTAAACCCTTGCTCGCCACGGAGGGGAAATATACTGCATTGGAAAAGTTGGCCCTAGCTTTAGTAGTGGCCTCGCGGAAGTTAAGACCGTACTTCAAAGCCCACCCGATCAAAGTAGTCACGTCGTACCCACTTCGGAGTGTGTTCTCCAAACCCAGCCTGTCAGGAAGGTTGCTTAAGTGGGCAGTGGAAATCGGAGGTTTCGAACTCAAGTTCGAACCAAGAACTACGATAAAATCTCAAGCCTTAGCCGACTTCGTGGCAGAATATTCCGCAAATTTGCAGATCGAAGCTGAGAAAGAGATCGCACAAATAGAAGCAGCAGAAATCGGGCACGAACCATGGATCCTTCAGGTCGACGGTTCTAGTAATATGAGTGGAAATGGCGTTGGGCTAAAACGACAGAGTCCATGGGGAGAGCAATTCGAGCGAGAGATCCGACTTAATTTCGATGTCACAAATAACGAAGCCGAGTATGAGGCTTTCATAAGAGGGATGCAACTGACAAAGGAATTGGGTGTGCAGCGTCTGCAAGTTCGAGGGGACTCACAGTTGGTGGTGTTTCAAGTAGATAATCTGTATCAAGTAAAGGAACCCCGATTGTCGAAGTATTATGAGATGGCTCGGGCAATTAGCGTAGACTTCGATGACTTTGAGATAAGGCATGTACCCAGGGAAGAAAATGCGGAAGCCGACGCATTAGCGAATTTGGCTTCTTCCCAACAAGAAAGGCGAGATAAAACCATACCCATGACATGGGCAGATGAATCGGTTGCCCGAAACTATAAGGAGATAAACGAGATAAAACCGGTTGGAACTTGGATCGACCCCCTACTACAGTATATTGAAAATGAGATACTTCCAAAAGAGAGAGTAGAAGCAATCCGATTGGCATGAGCGGCTGCGAAGTATGTTATTCACAACGGATAATTATATAGACGATCGTTGGAGGGGCCTCTTCTAAAATACGTCCCGGATGGTGCGATCTCTGCCGTCCTAATGGAGATACACGAAGGGGACTGTGGAAGTTATCAAGGATCTCGAACTTTGGCTTATAAAGTTATATCAGCAGGATTCCATTGGCCAACCTTGCGAAAAGATGCAAGGGAGTACGTGAGGAGCTGCGAAGCCTGTCAAAGGTTCGAGGTAACAATGCAAAGGCATGCAGATTCGCTTCATGCGACTGTGCCCATATGGCCCTTCATGGCATGGGGAATGGATATCGTGGGGAAACTTCCAAAGGGCGCAGGTCAAAAGGAGTATTTGCTCGTCGCGACGGATTATTTCACGAAGTGGGTCGAAGCGGAGGCATTTCGTAATGTGCGTGAGCCAGAGGTCATAAAGTTCCTTTGGACGAACATATTGTGTCGATTTGGGATACCAACGGAGATCAGAACAGATAATGGAACGCAATTGACCTGGAGGAGAGTTCAAGAATTTTGTGATCGATATGGAATTAAATTAGTCTTCTCGATGCCTCGCTATCCGGAAGCGAATGGGCAAGCAGAGTCATCTAACAAAACCATTATGGCTACGATGAAAAAATGGTTGCATGCACTTAAAACGGGATGGATCGATGAGCTTCCTGGGGTACTCTGGTCGTATCAAACCACCCCACGTGTTGCGACTGGAAGTACTCCCTTTGCGTTAGCATATGGGGAAGAGGCAGTTATACCTGTTGAAATAAGGGCGAAGAACTTACGGGTTGAATTGTGTGACGAAGTATGCAATAGTGATAAGTTGTTTAAAAATTTGGAATTAATAGATGAACGTAGGGATCAGGCCTTGATGATGATGGCCCAGAGGAGATCGCTAGTCGAGAGAATATACAATCGAAAGCTCTGGCTACGGACCTTTCAAGAGGGGGATTGGGTGTTAAGGAAAGTTTTTCAGAACACCAAGGATAAGAGTGTGGGGAAGCTCGCACCAACCTGGGAAGGACCGTATAAGGTAACTCGGGTGGTCGGGCAAGGCACGTATCATTTGGAGGATTATGATGGACGGGAGATCGTAAATAGTTGGAATGTGAGACATTTGAAGAAGTATTACTTCTAAATACGGAGAACAACCATGTGCGTCAACCTTCCAATGGATAGTATTGGAACCATACAGTTCGAATGCGAGCCTATCAATTCAGATAAGTATACTCAGTCGTTATTTCTTTAATTTTTATTGTCAAAACCTATACTAACTTGAGCGTCGGAGGGGCGATGCCCACTCTAATTTTAGGGTATTTAGTGCAGGTATACGGTACAAATAAGGAAATTATGTAAGACACATTGTTATTCAAGGGAAAGTAATCATTCATAGAAAAAAACCAATAAACCAAAATGAAAATTGCATGGGTTCGAAGTTTAAAATTATTCAGTAAATAAAGAAAGGAGGATCGACGTATGATCACACATCGGAAGTGTTGATCTGCTGCTGAGAACTGCCATATCCCTCGCCGATCTGCTGCTGCTTGGGGCTGCTTGAGTCGATGATCTGATCTTGCTTGGGAGTCTCCACAGCATCTAGGACGCTCAGGTCGAGATCGGGGTATCTGGAAGATATCTTCCCTCTGATCTCCTGGTCGACCTGTTCGACGAGAGTCTGTAAGTATGGCATGTAAAGTATTAAGTATCCGGTAAAGTAAAATTAAAGCAAGACATAGAAGTAGAAAGAGAAAACTTGGCAAGCAGATACCTCATATGTCTCGACGACGTAAGGAGTTTGGATGATAGATTCAAAATCGAGACCCTCCCCAGACTTGAGGCGCGCGATCTCGTCCTAGCAGCACTTCAGTTCAGCCTTGTGCTCTTCCTCTTTGGCAACGAGTTGTTCGTGCATGGCCTTGAGCTGGTTTCCCCTCTTCTGGATGTCGCCGGAGAGCACAGCAATGTCAATATCGTATTTCTTCTTCAAATTCTCCAGTTCAAGTTGACTTGCTTTCAGCTCTGCTTCGGCGTTGTTCGCTCTGACAGCAAAGGAAGCGGCGTTGCCTTCGGTCTCATCCAGCTTTTCCTCTAAATGTGCAGCCTTCTTCTTCTGAGCCTCGACCTCACCCCGGAGCTTGAGAATTTCCTCGGCACATTTGTCTTCGAAGGCTTTGATCTCACGATGGATCTTGTCGAATTCCATTGCGTCCTGCAACCAACACTTAGTGGAAAATAAAGGAAATAAAAGTTAAGGGAGAGCGATGGAAGGGTTACTTCAAGTTGACGTTGTTCGAAGCGAGAAAGCCTGTTGAAAAGTGCCCCTGCCAGAGGATCTTGGGGGGGGGGGAGGATTGAGCAGTAGTTTGCGGGCATGAACTAAAAATGAGTCCACTCTCGCGTTCACCGGGGCTGTCTGCGATTTGGCCAGAGATCTCTCCAAATTCTCCTTGGGATCGGAATCCCTGTCGGAAGAACGATGACGACGATCTGAGGATCCTCCCTCCTTTTCTTTCTTACGATTGGACTCCTTACGCGAGTAGTCCGGCTGATGAGTGGGCCGAGTGTCCTTGGGGGCATCAGCAAACTTGAACGGGGGGGGAGGTGGAGTCGGAGGGTGATGGCTCGACGAGGTGGCAGGCTTATTGGGAGGATTTTCTTCTCGATGTTTTTGCTCGAGCTCCTCTCAAGCCCTCTTCTTTTCCCGGAGGGCTTGTGCGACCTGTTCGGCGGAAACTCCCCGGCCCTTCATGTTTTCAGGTAGGTTGTTGATATGGCAGTTGTGGTCGAGGTAATGGTGAGCGGTCACAAATCGACCGAGTTGCAGCTTGGGCCACTCGCGATCACTGATGCTGACGTCGTATGCACGATCAATTCGTGCCTGCTCGGAGGGGGTGAGGATCGTCCTTTCCTGCACTATAAAAAGAGATGCATTAGTATATGAGCAATTAACGAATATATTCATAAAGAGAAGACCCACTTATTGGAGTCCCGCCACGGCTGATAAATTCAGGGTGCGAGGGGTCAAGTTTGAGGAAAAAGAAGGCGTTCCACCAGTTTGGTGAGTTCGTCGGGGGCTTTTGAACTAACGGTGTTCGTCCCGTCTTCCATCTAGTAAAATAAAAGTAGTGTTTGTCCTGACATTGGTTCATCCTATACATATAGTGCCATTCGCGAACTGTGGGGAGGCCTAATCCTAGATCCATCCAAACTAAGAACACTCCGACTAAGTGACACCAACTGTTAGGAGCCAGTTGAAAAGGGGAAATTTTGTACGAAGCAAGGACCTCGCTGAAGAAAGGGTGGATCGGGAGACCGACCCCGTTTTCCATAGCCGCGGTATAAAAGGCTGCGAAACCAACTGGGGGATCGAAGCACCGACGATTTTGTTTAGGTCGGATGTAAGTGGCTCCCAGGCATGGAACGAAATCGGCTAAGGCAAGCATGTCGTCTCTAGTGATCGAAGAGATGGCCCCGAGGACCCTGTGAGTGGACCATTCTTCTGGGAGTGTCCATTTGCCAACAACCGAGGGTTCGAGGGGGATGGATGACGACGAGACCCCGCCAGCAAGATAATGGTCCGGCCCGCTAGTTTCGGCAGCATCCGACGTTCTCTCTAAGCGACGGAAAGTCTCGGCGATAGGAAGGTCATCCTCGGAATTTGATGATGATGGAGGTTCCTCGGGTGCTTTGTCGAAAACCTTTTCCTTTCCTGAACAACGAGAAGTTTCTGGTTCTTGAAAAATCAAGTCCCAGTCTGGTTGAATGGCGTGAGTGATTTAAAGGTCCCTTTCGGGAGAAGGGATGAAGGGTGGCGTAGGAATGCGAGTATCGAAATCATAGGCCATGGTGTTTATAATCGGCGACAGAATTGACAGATGGGGCTAAAACCTAGTCGGTAAAAGAGTAAGCGATCAAAGAAATCAGAACAGATGCCTAAAACCTAGTTTTAATGCGGGAAGGAAGAGGAAATAGCAGGCTATGACAATTAAAGAACAAGAAAATTAATTGTGAAAAGAGGAAATAGTTCGTTACCTGAACCTCAAACGGATAGATGCTCTGATCAGAGGAAGAAGACGAAGAAGGCGACGAGTGAGAGTGGGGATGGTGATTCCCGAGAAAGCGTTATAAAAAGGGGAGACCGTCCGACTTCCGGCAATTAGCCCCTGATTTATGCAGAAATTACGCAAATACCATGGTGAGTTGGCGGGAAGTTTTAAAGTACATTTTGAATTTACGATGGTTCAACGTTTTCTCGAACTAACAATACCTCGATAAAAATTGAGCTCTGTTAGAACTCGTACTCCAAGAGTTCGTTACGACGGATCTACAAACCCAGATGGCTTAAGGTAGACCCCGAACTGCCTAAATCTGCAAACTATGGATTCGGGCCATAGTCGCCGGCATTCGTCCCTACTTCACGAAGTAGTATGAATTAGAAGAAACTCCCACAGAGGAATTGATTCTTCGAGCCGAGAGGATGTCTAAATGAGATGTCTCGGAAATTCGGATTCCTTTAAAAAGGATCTGATGAGCCATACATCTGGAGATAATGATATTTTCGAATCGGACTCGACTTACCAAGCTTCTTTTGGAAATAACTTGACAAGTCGAGGGGGCTATTGTTGAGGTCGATAATAAAATTAAAAAGGCCCAATAAAGCTAGCCCAAGAAATGCGGGCTTGATTCCTGGGTTTAGGGGCCCATTAAAATAGGTCTGAGGAGAGTTCGAACATTAAAATTTGAACCGAAAAAGATTTCGAATTGTTGACCGAAGTTAAAGGCGAATTTAATGAAAAAATGGACTATTTGGAGATTGATGATGGCGTGAATTCAGTAGTGAAGATCGGCGAGGATTGCGGGAATTTAAGGATGGAGCGTTATCTAGAATTGCGTGTATATATTTGGGGAAAGACATGATTTTAGGGGACGATGAGCGAGAAAAAGAGAGATATAAGAGGAAATCTAAAACAGCGTTCATAGAGGAAGATCATAGTTCGACATAGTTCGATTCAGTCAAAGCTTACTCTGTTCACACTTCGTTTTAGTCAAACTTGATCTTATTTCCTGTATTTATTTAGTCTTCCTGAAAGTTGTACCCCCGCTTTCCATTAACATTCATCTTGGTTATGTTTATAAAATAGATTGTTCTTGGGTTCCTTGTCAGACACAAAAACACCTACAACACATGTGTTTCAAATAAGATAATCATAGCAAAAATAAGATACTGCAACTAAACAAACGTAGATAATGCATATTTACAAGCTTATATAATGCAACTTACATCTGACCAAAAAAATCTATATTCTGCAAAAAATTTATAGCTCCATTAAACATAATGCAACTAAATCGACCTATATAATGCAAATATACAGCCTTATAAAATGCAACTTAAATGTGGTCTGATGAATTTGAATTATTGACAAAAAAGAAATAGAAATAAACAAACCAGAGCATGAAATCCAAATATTTCATACAACCACCTACCGGCTACCAACAATCAAACACCCAATTGCATTAAAACTTCCCTTACATGCTTCGTCTCTTTGAGGAAATCAAAGAAGTCGTTACCTAAATAAGAAGAAGATGATGGATTCAAAACTCAAAATTTATCGTAACACCTTTAAGTTGCATTATATAAGTCTGTAAACATGCATTATTTAGGCCTATAGATTTGAATGACTATTTATGAGGTAATTAATATTTTAACAAAATTCTTTATATTCTGATTTAAGTTGCATTATATAAGTCTGTATATTTGCATTATATAAACCAGTACAGTTGCATTATGTTTGATTGGGCGATTAGATTTTTGCAAAATGTACATATTTTTTTCAGATGTAAGTTTTATTATATAAACTTGTAAATATGCATTATATATGCATGTATAGTTGCAGTATCTTATTTTCACTACGATTATCTTATTCCAAACATATGCAATATGGATTTCGTTTGAAAGATAATAAAATAATATTTAATTTGATATATGGCACGCAAAAAAATAATTTAAATTGAGTAAGCTATGATTATTTAAAGTTTTATAGCAATATTGGAGGTGAGAGAATAAAGTGAATAACAAATAAACTCTCTTAAAAGTGAGAAAATAGATTATAATTTTTTTTTATAAGATAAGATGTGGTCCCCTCATATTTAAAAAAATTAAATAATATTTAAGATGTGGTCTCCTAATATATTTATGCAAAAAGACTGAAAAGCCCAAATATTGAAAAAAGATTTAATTTTCTAAATCAAATCTGGATCCTTGATTTTGAAAATGAACGCATTAGATTTATTCTCATCTCACATCTGGGGAGACACTTATCACTTTAACACACCCTATATATATATAGGGGCGCATTCTAGGACGAGCTCATCTTCCTGAATGAACTATGAACTTTCATTGTAGTGTGTATAATTGATCATTATAGTGTGTATGATACCTCATTACTGTATCATATACACTACAATGATCAATTACTCACGCAACAATGAAGTATTATATCGAGTACTTTAATGAACTAACATATACACTACATTGATCAATTATATACACAACAATGAAAAGTTCATAGTTCATTCAGGACATTTAGTTCGGATTTGAGCGCAACTCTCTCTCTCTATATATATATAGATGCGATCCAGTGAGAACCACTTTTACCATAAGAAATAAGAACCAATCCTCGCCATTGATTTTGATGAATGAACGCTCAGGATTTTACTAAAATTTTTGGTCATTTTATCTCAAAAAACCTGCATTATAGGGTATTTTTATCATTTTGTACTTATTTAAGATTCTGTTTGCATATTCTATCTCGACATGCATTATATATCTAACAAACATGCATTATATGCATAAGAAACATGCATTATATACCTAACAAACATCTTCCTGCATTATAATATGGTATTACTTTTATTTTAGAACAATATTACTATCATTATACGATATTACTTCCTCTATCATATATAATATTATTTTTATTTTAGAGAAAATTATATTACCTTCATTATAATGCATATGTTATTACTATATAATAAAAAGTGCAAATATAATGATGAATGATGATTTCACTGAAATAAACATGTTGCATTTTATCTATTATATTCTGCATTATATACTATAACTTCATGCATTATATTGTGCAACTGCATTCATTATATAAGAATTCGTATACTGTTACGAGAATTATGCATATTATACATGATATTACTTTTATTTTAGAGAAAATTATATTACTTTCATTATAATGCATATGTTATTACTATATAATACATAACAAGTGCAAATATAATGATGAATGATGATTTCACTGAAAAAACATGTTGCATTTTATCTATAATATTTTGCATTATATACTATAATTTCAAGCATTTTATTGTGTTATTGTATTCATTATATAACTTCATGCATTATATTGACCTCGACATGCATTATATACCTAGCAAACATTCATTATATGTCTAACAAACATGCATTATATAATGTAGTAATATACATTTATATAATATAACAAAAAAATACATAATTAAAAACAAGTAATATATGATCAACTTTTACAACAACTATGATATTATCTACAGTATGCAAAGATAATAAATTTTAATTTTTTTTGATCTTGCAGGAAAAAAGTTATTGCATTTTATCTATCATATTCTGCATTATATAATATAACTTCATGCATTATATTGTGGAACTCCATTCATTATATAAGAATTCGTGTACTGTTACAAGAATTATGCATATAATCACTAATTTCTATTTTTTACGATGATTTTTAAATCGAAACATATGCAATAGGGATTTCGTTTGAAAGATAATTAAATTACCTTTAATTTGATATATGATACATTAAAAAATAATCTAAATCAAAGGAGATATGATCATTTAAAGATTTAGGATGATTTTAGAGGAGAGAGAAAAATATTACAAAATTACCCTTTAATCCATGTTTCACTACACTATAATGCAGATGAGATTTATTTAGTCTTGAGCGTTGGATCACCAATTGGATGACTGAGATTAGTTCTTATTTTCACATGGTAAGTAGAGTTCTCATATGATCACTCCCCTACATATATATACATACATATATATATATATATATAGAGGAGAGATCATGTAAAAAAAAATCCCCATGTGAGAAAAAAGAATGAATCATGTCCATCATATCTAAAAAATCAATGGTTGATATTGAATAAAGCAACAACTAAAATGCAATCAAGCAACAAAATAATCAAGCAACAACTAAAGTACAATCAAGCAACAACTAAAGTACAATCAAGCAACATTGCAATCAAGCAACGACCTGAATACAATCAAGCAATGCAGTGAATGCAATCAAGCATCTTTCTCACTTTCTCACGTTAAGAGTTTTCTCACTGGATCCGCTCCCTATATATATATATATATATATATATA
>JAPKLW010000225.1:66732-80736 GCA_026898455.1 Plectranthus barbatus
TAACCATATAATATAACCCTATATATATATATATATATATATATATACATAGAGAGAGAGAGAGAGAGAGAGAGAGAGGGATCATGTGAAGAAAAATCATCCTCTAAGAAAAAAGAATGAATCATATCCATCAGATCTAAGAAAATCAATGGTTGATATTTAATCAAGCAACAACTACAATCAAACAATAAAATAATCAATCAACAACTAAAGCACAATCAAACAACAACCTGAATACAATCAAGCAATGTCGTTAAAAAAACGCTCATTTATTTTTCTTTTAAAATCATGCACCGATATTATATTGTCTTATTTTTAGTGCACTCCATTCTACTTCTGTCATGCTAGATTAATTTTATTTTTCAAAATGGAAATTAATCCACATTCAGCATTAAATTGTTAACGTATCTTCTTTTTTGCGAGGTCAATACACCTCTCTCTCTCTCTATCTCTCTCTCTCTCTATATGGAAATTTTAAAATACCCAATTTTATAAAACACATTTTGAAAATACCTACTTTTTATAATACATTACAAAAATGCTCAAAAGTACAAAATTTTACATGGGGATTTGTTTTATGTGGAAACTGGTGCAATTATTAGTCTTATGATGATGATATCATTACCAAAAATGTATTTTTAATAATTTTTTGAAATAAAATATTAAGAAAAGCAATAAGAATAAATTTAAAATGTTTGTTGGTATGAAACAAAAATAATAAATGAGGTAGGAATCAGGTCTGAATCGGGTCCTGATTCTGACCCAATACAGACTGGTTCAGACCTGATTCAGACCCGATTCTAACCCGGGTCGGATTCGGGTCTGAACCGGTCTGTATCGGGTCAGAATCAGGACCCGATTCAGACCTGATTCCTACCCCATTCCTACCTCATTTAATCTCATTCCTACCTCATTTAATTACCTCATTTATAGCAGTTCATACCAACAAACATTTTTTTTTTATAAATTTGGTCAAAATCTTTTCTTCAATATTTTATTTTGTAAACAATAAATGTACTAAAATGAAAAATTGAGAATAATGCCTAACTAGACTAATATAATAATAATAAAAAAAATTCTGAAAAAGACACTTGAAAAGTTGAATTTGACAGATTTTGGAGACAAATGTACTTTTGTGTATTTTTATGATGTGTTATAAGAATTGGTATTTTTGATATGTGTATAAGGCATAATGGATATTTTGTGATTTTCCTCTATATATATATAGGGGTGTGTTAAAGTTACAAGTGTCTCCCCAGATGTGAGATGAGAATAAATCTGATGCGTTCATTTTTAAAATCAAGGATCCAGATTTGATTTAGAAAATTAAATATTTTTTCAATAATTGGGCTTTTCAGTCTTTTTGCATAAATATATTAGGGGACCACATCTTATCTTACAAAAAAAATCATAATCTATTTTCTCACTTTTAAGACACATTTATTTGTTATTAACTTGATTCTCTCACCTCCAACATTGCTATAATACTTTAAATAATCATAGCTCACTCAATTTAAATTATTTTTCGCGTGTCATATATCAAATTAAAGAACATTTTATTATCTTTCAAACGAAATCCATATTGCATATGTTTGGAATAAGATAATCGTAGTGAAGATAAGATACTGCAACTATACATGCATAGATAATGCATATTTACAAGCTTATATAATGCAATTTACATCTGAAAAAAATATCTACATTTTGCAAAAATCTAATAGCCCTATCAAACATAATGCAATTGAGCTGGTCTATATAATGCAAATATACAGACTTATATAATGCAACTTAAAGGTGTTATGATAAATTTTGAGTTTTGAATCCATCATCTTCTTCTTATTTAGGTAACGACTTCTTCGATTTCCTCAAAGAGACGACAAATACGAGCTAGCATAGGAAAGGGTAGTTGTAATACAATTGGGTGTTTGATTGTTGGTAGGTGGTTGTATGAAATATTTGGATTTTATACTCTGTTTCGTTTATTACTTTTCTTTTTTGTGAATAATTTAAATTCATCAGACTACCTTTAAGTTGCATTTTATAAGCTGGTATATTTGCATTATATAGGTCACTTTAGTTGCATTATGTTTAATGAGGCTATCAGATTTTTGCAGAATATATTTTATTTTTTTCAGATGTAAGTTGCATTATATAAGCTTGTAAATATGCATTATCTATGTCTGTATAGTTGCAGTATCTTATTTTTGCTACAATTATCTTATTTGAAACATATGCAATAGTATTTTTGTTTGAAAGATAATTAAATTATCTTTAATTTGATATATTGTACGTGAAAAAATAATTTAAATTGAATGAGATATGTTTATTTAAAGTTTGATAAAGAAATTAGATGATAGAGAATATGTAGAAGCAAAACACGTGTGTTTAATAGGAAAGATATTATAAAATTTATTGTGGTCCCTCATGTTTTACTTATCTAAATGCCCTTAATTATAATTTAAAATAAAATAAAAATTAAATTTCAAATTTTAAGAATCAATCTGGACTACTTATTTCATCAAATTAAAGGATAAGATTTATTTTCTTCTCTAAACCAAAATGGACTTGGGAGAAAATGAAATGAATTTTGAAGAAAATGATTGAAATTGAAATGACAATGGATGCGACTCTTTGCTAAATTTTCATCCCTACGTTGCAGATTTTGGACGGGCAGACATCTTTTCTCCTCTCAATTATTATAAAAGGGTGGGGGCCATAAATTAATTATTTTGTTTTAGGGTTCTTAAATTATGGGGTACAACAATAAACCTATCTAATAGTAAAATATTGTTTATAATAAACGAGGACCTTGAAAATTTTTTATGTTTTAAATTAAAATTCATCTTTCTAAGTATTGGCAAATGAGACAGTCTCATCATATTTAATTGTGAAACGGAAATCCTATCCATATTTTTTAAATGGATCTTTTAATGAATATTTCTTAGAATATAAATCAATTTTCTCCTCCTTCCCGCAACGCAACTTTCCTCTCCAACTTTTATTTCATAAATTGTGCCTTCTCCAGTCCCACTTCTCCTCCACCTCTTGTGACACCACCACCTTCTCCTCCTCCGCCGTCGATACTCTGTCACTATGCTACTCCTCCGCCGTCGATAATTCTACAATGGTGGAAATTGAATTGAATGTTGTGCTGTCCAAACTTCATAGCTTACGAATCATACATCATCTCTTGCACTTAAATCTTGTGGAATTCTGGGTTTACGTTTTGTGATTCCAAAATCGATCCTTCTCTCATCGTTCGAGTCTCTTCTAACTCCGCTGTCACTTCCCTCTTCGTTGGCCTGCTATTCCCATTCAAATACAGGCACCTCCGCGCCAGCTTGCTAAACTCCTTCCCAAATAATGTATTCCTTTATTGCAAATGATGTATTCCTCTATTGTAAATGATGTATTCAGCAATTAAGTTTTTTTTTCTCAAATGATGTATTCATTTACTGTAAATGATGTATTCATTTAATTTAAATGATGTAATTCATTTTAAATTATTTTTACTGTATCCCCTATATTTTAAATTTAAATGACTATGTGTAGTGGAGTGGAATTCCTGATCTTGTAGCGCCACCGGTGAACAAGGAAGTATGTGACTGTGAAAAAGACCCCGAAGAAAATGTCATTGGCAAGCTAGAGCGGGAGCAGGAGAGTATCTGACGCTTTAGGGGATAATGGCTGGTAATCGGCGACGGAGGGAGCAAAGGCGGATGTAGGAAGAGGTTTGGCTGGCCTCCGTCAGATATCCATAAGCGGCGCGGCGGCGACGGGGAGATGAGTGGGATGTGATTTGGGAGAAGGAGAAGGAAAAGAGAGAAGAGGTGTGTGTGTGAGGGGGCAGTGAAACGATGGTGTCGGTTAGTTCCCTTAGTATATAGATATGAATCTTGATCCGTCTCACAATAAAAAATAGTGAAACTGTCTCTCAAGAGACCAACTCTTAAATTAATAGCGGAACTATTTTTGAAAGTCGTAAATTCATCAAATTCCCTTGAAAAATGTAATTTATTTTTCAAAAGTAAAATATCTAATAGTCCTATTGCAGGTGCCGGCCTATATCACTGTTTAAATTTATATAATAAAGCACCTATTCCCACTTGCTTGCATTAAATCTTATTATTTTTATTTGGAATTCTATTCTATTTTACCTATTTACTACTCCCTCCGTCCCACCTCAATTATCCCACTTTCCTTTTTCGTCCGTCCCACCTCAATTGTCCTATTACTTAAAAAGGCAACTTTTTCACACTCAACAATAAAATATTAATTTCATTCAACTTACTTTATACTCACACTCCTTGGTTATTGTGCCCGGTCAACCCGGGACAATTCAGCCGGGACGGAGGGAGTATAATCTATGAATATGATTAACACACTCGACCAGGGTGCTATTGCTATATATTGCGGCACTATCTAATTTATCGAAAAATAACAACATAAAAAATAATGTTTTGTGTCTATGAAAATTAATAGGATTTTTTTAACTAATTGAATTAATATATATATATATATATATATATATATATATATATATATATAAAAGGTAGTGATCGGTGAGAATATGAGTTACTATAAGAAATAAGAATAGATCTCGCGCGTCCATCTCATCAAATCGATAAACATGATTTATTCTCAACAAATTAAAAAAGACGACATTTTTGCCCCAATATCCTGCAGTAAAAGTTAAAACTGTAAAAATACTCAAAAAAAATAGCAACCTGCATTTTGAGCCCGATTTACTTCATTTTTACATAAATACGAATTTTAAAAAAATTGAAATTACACCGCATTAACCGTCGTAAGTTCATTTTTGACCATCCTTCGTGCGTCTATAAGAATGCTATCATGCATTTTGGTGACATTCTTATTGACTTTGACACAATTCTATGAATCACGATAGGTCAACTTTTTACATTTTGCACACATTCTCATTGGTTTATCCAACATTCTAAGAGCTTTCTCATTCCTCGAAGCAATTCAACTTCCACTGCGTTTGGTTTTCACAATAACTTGGGGCAACACTTCAATATTTTTAGGAATCGATCGACCATAAAAACCTTCAAACATCTTCTTCTTCAAAGTAGCAACACGAGCATAGTCCCTATAAAACTCAACACCATCATCAACAATTCTAAAAACTCTGCCCTTAAAATGCTTCATCTCATCAACACACTTTGGAATAAATGAACCGGTAAGATACAAAAATGCATAAATTTATCACTAAAGATGCACAATATAAAAGTAAAAATGAACATTCAAATAAAACAAAATTTCTAAACTATATTCATGCACAATGAATTAATTACGAACATAGTTTACAATTCCAAAACTAGATCAAATCATCTCCTAACATTAAAAAACTTTAAAAGAAGCATGAACACTATCGAAAATAAAAAATACAAAGCTATGAACTTGCATTTAGATGCTCGATCAGACATGTCTTCTTCAAACGACCGAAGTCTAAAATAAAAAACAAAACTCAATAACAACCACAATTAACAAAGCCGAGACCAAACACGAATGCCAAATCCAGAAACAAAGAAAAAAATATGATCGGCAGAAGAAATATAAATCAAATCGAACGAAGAAGGAAGAAGAAATCTAATCGCGCGAAAAAAAGTATAAAAATCTAATCAAATATGGAAGGAGATACTATTTAGATTTTAAAAAACCTAAAATTACAAAAATAACCTTAATGAATCAACACTACAAGATAATCGAGGAAAGCTGCACACAGAGTGAAATAGATCATGAGCGTTCAAATCACAAAATCAAAGGCTGAGATTTATTCTCATTTCTCATACTAAAAACTATTCTCATATGATCACTACTCTCTCTCTCTCTCTCTATATATATATATATATATATATATATATATATATATAAGAGAACATAGAAAAAATTCTTCTCTAAAAAAAATTGAATCATTTTTTAGATTTCTCTCTCCTTTGATACGCATATATATGCATATTTACCGTAGCAAATTCAAATAAATATTTTGTTTGCAAAACAACCCTAATTTATTTGCATAACTACCCTTTCCCTTTTATATTTTTATACCTAATGTTTTATATTTATATGTTTTGTTCATAATACAATAATTATATTTTTGTTATTATTTAATGATATAACAAATCAATTGGCTTAACTTCACCAATAAGATTATACAATTCGTAGTATTGAGGTTCGATTTATCGGGATAACGGGACCCTTAGAATTACTACAGAATAACAAATAAAGCAAGAGATAATCGATAACACTGAATAGCGAGATTGAAAATCGTGATGAAAATAGAAAAGAGAGCAAGTAAAGTTAAACAAATTTAAACAGAACGAGATCCGTGTGGAAACTGGGAATTCTAGCAAAAATTTGACAGCGTTACAACGTAATTGAATAATAGGAAAAAAATGTCGAAAAATGAACTCTCAACCCCTATTTATAAACAGGATAGAGGAGAGAGTGCTAACAAAACCCTAGCTATCGGCGAGCTCATGCTCGACGTGACTCTCGGAACGATCCTGAGATTTTCAGGGTCGGTTAGGATTTGCAATGGACATGCGCCGCCAGGCCTTCTTGAGGAGTTGCGTCCTCCTCGCCAACGACCCCAAACGTGGTCGGTGTCGAGGACCTTTTGAGGTCGACCTTGATCTCCTGCCTTAGGTGATTTTGAGTCTTTCCTATTCCAAGCGGGCTTGCGACTTCTGGGTCGGTGGTTGTTTGGGACATTGTGTTTAATGGGCCTGGGTTCTTTAGGGCCGGACCCCAACAATAGCCCCTTTTTATTCTTGGTTCTAGTGCGGATACATACCGGGATAAAAAATTCTCAGTCGGAATGTGTTACAGAGTGCAGAGTTTTGAGGTGTCTGAGAGACTATCCTCAGGGCCCGAGAGGTGCCTCTATGGAGAGCAACTCCTATAAAGAGCAACCGGGATGTTACTCCGAGCCAGTACGATGATTCCTTAGGAATGCATGCATATGACTGTGCCGGTTGGCACCGGAATGTCATCCCATTTGCCAATGCGTGGGTCAGGATTCCACATGGGTTAGAATCATTCCAGCAAATGTTCTCTTACATGGAGCGTTACTCTCGTGCGTGCACTGTATCTAGGCTCCTAGGAGCGTTTGTGGGGCGAGTTTTGGCGGATCTTGGGGCACTTGCGGGTTTTTCTAAGGAAGTCCCACATTCCCGTTGGTCGTGCTGATTGCGTCAGGATTTGTCCCGCAGTTGTAGGCCTTAGTTTAGGCTTTCAGGGAACGGGTCGATAGCGAAGAGGATTAGGGGTCGACCGCGAGCCCCGAGCGTGCTCGATGTCAAGCAAGAAACTTGTGGCATTTGGGTTTTGCTGCCTTGCAGTGGCACATCCGTAATTAACCCCAACTCTAGGGTCGATTACTAGAATGCAAATATTTTTTGTTTTAAATGTTGAAACTGCTCCTATTTTATCACTTTTGCTTTTCGAATCTGCAGCCGCCTCTCTCTCTCTCTCTCGCTCTTCCATCTCCGGTGACTCTTCAATTACAATAAATACTGTTTCGTCTGTGCTGCTGCTTTCGGCGATCATTATTCTGTCTTCCAGTTTCCATTGTCGTGCCTTCTTTAGGTAACTTATCTCACTATTTTTCTTTTTCATCTTGTCCGTCTTGTTATTATGTCCTTCGTGTGCATTCGTTTGAGTGTGCGGCTATGCTTTGCGGGTTATTCGGATGTATGATTTTTGAGTTCTGCGTGGTGGATGTTATTGCTTGGGGTTGTTTGAGTGCGTGGTGTTTGATTGATGCAAAATCTGCATACAGATTATAACATAGGAAAAATAAATTTATAAGTACCCAAAGGTTGTCGAACCCACAGGGATAGTGCAACGAAAGTAAATCATGTACTGAATGTAGCTTTTCAATCTTTTGTTTGGGCAAATCCAATTTCGAAGGGTTTTGGGTTTTATGAAAAGAATTTTAAAAGGAAGTTCGAATATATGAAAGCACAAATCCTAGGAAAATCTACCAATCTGATCAACATGCAAGAAACTAATAATTCAAACCCACAAAATACTTTTGGTGGAAAATCTGTTAAAGTGGAATTAATTCCTTGGTCTGACAATTAAAACCTAGATTATTAACTAGTGATAATCTCCTCTCGGTCTAAAAAACACAAGTTAATCAATCTCAATAAAAACCAGGTTATTCCTACAACTGAATTCTTCTTGGTGAAACAGAAAATCAATTATATTAATCTTCAAGTTCTTCTTCGCGTGGTCCAACCAGTGCTCAAAAAAGAACTGTGCGCAGTTCCCTTGAACTCCATTGACTAACACCATCAACACGACGTATTTCTTCGCCGAGAGTTCTGAGTACGACCCAGTGTCGCACTGGAACATTTTAATAACCAAATTAGCAAGGAGTCTGAAATCCTCCTTGAACTGATTTGTAGGCGTAGCCACCTTCCATGGATTCTTCGCGTCCTCTTTCAGGTCGGGCTTCTACCATAGTTCCCACCTGGCCTTCATTTTGTTTGTATTTATAACTTTATAGGTGGTGATATATTGGCCGGAGTTGCAAAGTCCGAATGTCTTTTCAAGAACCTCAGTAGTCACAATAATGAGTGTTCCAAAAACAGAGGTCGTGAACGACTTGTGATCATCTGCTATAACTGCCCTCGCATAAAACTCAGAAACCATATGAGGTCGAAACCTCAGAGGTTCAGCGGACAAATATTGAACTACCTGCTCCTTAGCCAAGGTGTTCATTATCCAATCCGGAAAATGTAGAGCAGCAAGAGGCGTGTAAAGGATCCTGTCCTTCATGATCTGAGCCGCTCTCTTTTGAGCATTGGAGAGCCCATACTGCTCCTTCTTCCTGGCAAGAGTAACCAGGCGAGCGTACGGAATCGAATCATCAATTTCTTCCTTCTTGACGATCATTGTAAAACCAAGTGCATGCCTTTCGTGAAGAGGCGTGCCATCAATAGGACGTAGGTTTAACTTAGGAGGATTTTCAAGGGGAGTATGCTTTTAGGTAGAAGAAGATTCAGGATTGGTAGACATTCTTGAGAAATTGAGAGATTCAAAGGAATTATGAAAGTTTGGGAATTTTTGAATGCTTGAAATCTAGGGATTCAGAATGTAGAAAGTTTAAAAAATTTGACGAAGTGTCATGTTTATACCTTTTGAGTGCTGGATCTGACGGTTGGGGGTAGACCGCTTCAGATTCAATTGATGGTTCAGGAGATCTAAGACGGTTCGCATGGCGTCCCATGCCCCAAAATGCTCGAGTGCTTTTGACGTGTCGCCTTCTGGTTCGTCGCCGTCTGTTGCACGCATTAAATGCATCATGTCCCATACACTTAGTGGATTTGAAATTCAAAAAGTTCGCGCTTTGACTTTCTGAGCAATGGTCGAAGATTGCTGAGAGCCTGGACTCAGCAATCTGCTAGCATCCATATATTGACTGCTGACGGCTTGGACTCAGCAATCAATCTCTAGCATCCACTGTACCACTTATTCTACTTGCTGAATATTATAACATAGCATTCTGACGAACTGCTGAGAGCTTGGACTCATCATTCACTCTCTAGCAAACGTCTGATCCACTTGTTATAATATTACATTCCTTAGGAACTGCTGAGAGATTGCACTCAACATTCCTCTGCACCGAACCACTTGTTGCATATTACATAGTGTAATATCACACTACTTAGGATCTGCTGAGAGCTTGGACTCAGCATCCAATTGCTTAGCAGCCATATCTCAGCAACAAAAATTCAGCACTCAAAAACGTAAGCTGGGATACGTTTATCTCCATCATCTTTTCCAGAAATCCAAGAAATCCAGAAAACCAGAAAGAATGAGAGTTTGAACTCATTCATCCCCATCATTTCCTAACTCCATGAGGCCTAACTTCAGACATGATTTTTTAAATCTGGCCTCAGCAAGCGGCTTAGTGAAGATATCATCAAGCTGATCTTCGGTGCATATGTATTGAATATCAATATCTTTCTTCTCTTGATGATCTCTGATTAAATGATGTCGAATGTCAATGTGCTTCATCGTGAAATGATGAACAGGATTCTTAGTAATGCACCTAGCACTATTGTTGTCGCAGTAGATCGGCACGCATTCTGGAGGAATGTCATAATCTTGTAGTTGCTGCCGAATCCACAGAACTTGCCCACAACAACTTGCGGCTGCTACATATTCTGCTTCGGTTGTAGACGTCGCCACAGAGTGCTGCTTCTTGCTAAACCAACTTATTAGCAGGTGCCGCTCGTGCTCTTCTGATCAATCTTGCACCCTCCAAAGTTTGAGTCTGAATAACCACTGAGTGCTAGCCCATCAGACCTTGTATACCAAATTCCTAGACCTTCGGTTCACTTGAGGTATCGGATTATCCTCTTAGCAGTATCCAAATGCGACTTCTTAGGATTTGCTTCATATCGCACGCAGACTCCTACGGCATAGGAAATATCTGGTCTGCCGCTGTGAGATAAAGCAAGGATCCGATAATACCTCTGTATAGCGTAGGATTCACTGCTTCCCCTCCTTCATCAAGGGAAATCTGGCAGCTCGTGCTTATGGGAATCCTTAAGCTCTTCGTCTTCTCTGGACTGTACTTAGCAATGAGATCTCTTGTATACTTCCTCTGATGGATAAAGATCCCTTCGCTCGATTGCTGAACTTAAAGTCCTAGAAAATAGGACATTTTCCCCATCATGCTCATCTGGAAATTACTTTGCATTAGCTCTGAAAATTTCTCACATAAGATTGGATTCTTAGAGCCAAAGATAATGTCATCGACATATATCTGCACAAGTAATATGCTTCCTTCATCCTTGATTCGAAAGAGAGTCTGATCGATCTTCCCTTTCTTGAAGCCATTTTCCAGCAGGACAAAGTTCCATACCACTCCTTCGGTGCTTGCTTCAAACCATATAAGGCTTTCTTGAGCCTATACACTTGGTCTCCTTGTTTGAAGCCCGGTGGTTGCTCAACATACACCTCTTCTTTGAGCTCACCGTTCAGAAAGACACTTTTCACATCCATCTGCAGGACTAAAAACTCATTATGGGCAGCATATGTGAGAAACAATCTTATTGCTTACAGTCGGGCTACTAGAGCAAAATTTCATCATAATCAATGCCCTCGCATTGCCTGTATCCCTTGGCTACTAGATGCGCTTTATTTCGGATGACTGTTCCCGATTCATCCTTCTTGTTCTTGAAGACCCACTTTTCCAATAACACTTTGATGCTTGGGTTTGTCTACAAGATCCCAAACATGATTGCGCGTGAACTCAGCTAGCTCCTCCTGCATAGCGTTCACCCAATCTGGAGATTGTAGAGCATCTTCAATCTTTGTAGGCACTTCATGCGATATATAGCACGCTAGCATCACATTTCCTTGTCGCGTCCTGATTGGATCATTGTCGTCATCAATGATAGCATCTAGGGGATGATCACGTAGCCATCTCGGTTTTGGATTGCTGGTTGCTGGGGTTGCATTGCTAGCATCACCTGCTGGATTGTTCTCTGCTAGAACATTCTCCTCAGCAATCACCTGAGGTTCAGCATTTGGTACCGCAACATTCGACATCTCAGCATCAGGAATCTCAACATTCTAGACTTCAGCATTCCGGATCTCAGCATCTGGAATTTCAACATCTTCCTTGGCGATCTCCTCAGCAACGCCCAATCTTCCTTCAACAACTCGTCCTAGATTTGGGATATCTTCATCTTCTTCATCGATCAATCCCAGAATCTCCAAATTATCATTAAGATAAATTTGGTAGGTGGCCTTAGCATGATCATTAGCATCATTGGCCGGTTCAGCAGTTTGGTCACCTGCTGAATGCGCCTGAGTTGGATTACAATCACTCATTGACTTAGTCGGATCAATCTGCAAATTTTCAAAAGAATTCAAGATAGATTGACCATGGACATCATTAGCCTCATGATTGTCATTCTTTTTCTCTCTTAAAATCCTGCGCACTAGAGTAGACTCATCAAAAATAACATTACATGTTATTTCCACAACTTGAGTCGTCTTGTTTAACACTCTATAGCCTTTGTGAGATGGATGTCCATATCCAAGGAACACACCTTCCTCAGACTTAGGCGAAAAAGTGTTAAGCTTCGACTTCCCATTGTTATGAATATAACATGTCGAACCAAAAGCACGAAGATGAGTCAGAGAAGGCTTACGACCGTTATACACTTCATAAGGAGTTTTGTTGAATCTTCCATTGATTGCACTCCTATTTTGAGTGTAGCAGTCAGTCATTACTGCTTCGCCCCAATACTTTCCACTCAGACGAGAGTCGGCTAGCATCGACCGCACTGCTTCCTTCAAGGTCCTATTCCTTCTCTCTGCTAGCCCATTCTGCTGGGGAGTCCTAGCAGTGGATTTCTCATGCCCGATTCCAGCTTCGGCGCAAAAATCAATTAGAATCCCATTGCAAAATTTAGTCCCGTGTCTGATCTTATTCTCTTAACGGTGACCTCTTTGCTATTCTGCTCCTTGAGGATCAGCTCTGGAAGGATGAGCTTTACTTCATCCTTGGTCCTTAGCAGTCTGACCCACGTGTACTTGGAAAAGTCATCAACAACCACAAGAGTATAAACCTTTTTACTTACAGTGGCTGGAGTGACTGGGCCAAATAGACCCATGTGAAATAGCTCAAGGATTCTCTCAGAAGTGGCCTTCTCCGGGTTTGTCTTGAAGGATGCCTTTGTCTGCTCCCCTTGCTGGCAAGCTTTGCATACACCTTCCTTTCTGAAGGCTGCCTCAGGCAATCCTACAACAAGATTGTGCTTGGCTAGGTAGTTAATGGTTTTAAAGAACCTCTTGTGCCATAGCCAATTTGTCTCTTCCTTGTTGAATGCTACGATGCATGAATGTTGTTGGCAGCTTTGCCAATCAATAGTGTATAAGCCACCCTTGCGGATGCCTCTTAGCTTCACTTCACCTGTAGCACTGTCAACAATTTCACATCCAGTGTTAATGAAGTAGACATTGTACCCATTCTAGCATAGTTGGCTGATGCTCAGTAGATTGTGTTTGAGGTTGGAGACGAGAGCAATGTTGATGATCCTCATGCCATCTTGCTTGATGCATCCTCTTCCAATTACTCGATCTTTGCTATTATCACCGAACATGACTGTGGGGCCATAAACTCTTTGAAGTTCTGAGAATAATTCTTCTCTCCCCGTCATGTGTCCTGAGCAGCCACTATCTAGGATCTATTCATTTGACATGCTTGATGTCTTAGCTCTTGGATCATGTTCCTGCAAAAATCAACAATTCTGTTTAGGTACCCGCTTAGCATCGGGTCCTGCAGGATTAGCGTGGATCATGGCCCCTTTTGGAACCCACATCTTAGTGATCTTCAAGATTTTCTTCTTGACATCACTCATAGCAACCTTCTCGACCTTAGTTGGATAAGCAAATTTCTCATAATTTGAACGAGGTGGAGTAGTGTGCTTAGCCTTCATAGTCCTTTAAAGGGAAAATGGTTAGACTCAGGCCTCACATAGGAGTTCCTCCTATGTGGTGTGTACTTAGGATACTGTGGTCTTACAGCATGGTATGCAACCTGCTTGCCCCTATTGAAGGTAGGATGTTCTATCCTAGCATTGGATGCACAATGCTCAACATTCATCCTAGACACTGCTGAGTGTGGCCTAGCAGGCATTCTCTGGGTACTCTGCTGAGATCCAGCAGATGCATGCTTAGCAGACATTCTCTGGGTACTCTGCTGAGAACCAGGAGATGTATACTTACTATGCCAATCTTTCTGCTTAGTGATAGCGCGTTTTTCAACACGCTATTCTGCAAGTGTACAGATCACTGCAGAGGCAAGTAATAAATTATCGAACTCAAGGATTGCAGGCTCGAAATATAATCAAGCACTAAAACGCAAATATCTTACTACTATCTAGGCACATCGGTAAAAGAGTTTGATTTATTTATACTAGGCAATAATTGAAAAGCAATTAATTAAAAAAA
>JAPKLW010000225.1:85736-181534 GCA_026898455.1 Plectranthus barbatus
AGCTTCTCAGGGAATATCACCATCCTGAAATGGATATGGTTATCTAAATCCAGCATGAGGAAACCCCACACAAGCTTCCATCACCCAAGATGCAGATATACGAGTACATGTAAGACTCTCCACCATAGTAAGTCAAAGTGACAGTCAACCCATGTGTGCCCCTCTGCTTTCAATAGACTTTAGATCCGACCAAGTTACCGAGATCTTTACTTATTCATATGTCAAGTAGAATGGTTCATCTCACTGTTGATCCTATCAATACATTGAGACACAAAGCAGTCAAGATAAACCACTTATGGACTTGTGTGTCGCAGCCTAAACCAACAGCCAAACCAGAAACTGTCTCAGCTGTGATAACTGTTTATATCTCGCTAGGTCGAATATTCTATACAATCTTTTGTGATCTCTTACACACCGTATGATCTCCCTATCGACGAGATAACTGGATGTGTTTGTTCGCATCGTATGATTGTTAATTCAGACAGGAGTTGTTTATTGCAAGTCATTAATGATTACCAGTATATCAGACATAACGTTTCCTAATATACCAATTATAATACTTTTATGTATACAATTTCAACAATCTCCCACTTATACTCAAAGCATTATACCATTACTTTCCAGAGTATAACATGTGTCTATTCTAATCTAGCTATTACATTTGGTCACCAGGTGGCCGGCATCTACCTCAGCCCTAGGCTACGAACATGACCTTCGTATGCCTTCTGAGGTAAGCCCTTTGTAAATGGATCTTCTAGATTATCCTTAATGTTTATCTTATCTATTAGCACATCGCCCCTCGCTACGATTTCTCGTATGATGTGGTACTTTCCCTCTATGTGTTTAGATGCCTTGTGAGTTCTTGGTTCCTTAGAGTTTGCTACTGCACCAGCATTATCACAATATACCGTGATAGTCTTGGGCAAACTCAGAACAATATCTAACTCTTGGAGGTAGTTCCGGAGCCATATTGCTTCTATAGAAGCCTCTGAAGCTGCCACATACTTAGCTTCCATGGTGGAGTCTGCGATACATTTCTGTTTCACACTCCTCCATGACACAGCTCCACCTCCCAAGGTAAACACATAGCTCGAGGTCGATCTCTTCTCATCCTGATCCGCCTGGAAATCCGAATCCTTTCTTGGCATTTAGCATGCTAAAATGGACAATCACAGTATCAATATAAGCGGCCTGAGACAAGCTTAACATCCTGTTCTTGCGATCACGCAAGAATTTAATCCCAAGGATGTATCCAGCGTCTTCTAGGTCCTTCATTTGAAACTGTTCGGATAACCATCTCTTTATGTCTGACAACACCTTCACATCATTACCAAATAGAAGAATGTCATCTACATAAAGTGCAAGGAATACCACGCTTCCGCTGACGTATAATCGGTACACACAACTTTTGGTTTATCACTGTGAAAATCCATAGGATTTAATCACATCATCGAAACTTTTGTTCCATGACCGTGAAGCTTGTTTAAGTCCATACAAGGACTTCCTCAGCTTCCAGACAGGATACTCTTCACCATCCTTCACATAACCCTCTGGCTGCTGCATATAGATGTCACGACCTTCCTCAAGGTACCCGTTTAAAAACGCGGTTTTGACGTCCATCTGCCAGATCTCTAGGTCCATATGTGCTGCTATGGATCGAAGAATTCGAATGGATTTGAGCATGGCTACCGGTGAGAAGGTCTCGTCATAGTCAATGCCCTCCTTTTGACTATAACCCTTTGCCACCAACCTGGCTTTAAAAGTCGTTATTTCTCTTTTCGAACCTTTCTTCCGTTTGTATACCCATTTGCAACCTATGGCCCGAAAGCCATCTGGTAGCGCAGACTTCTGGTATACATCCATAGCGGTAATTAATTCAATTTCTGAATCCATGGCTTTATGCCACTTTTCCGCATCTTTGTCATTTACTGCTTCGTCGTATGTCCATAGGTCGGTATCATCTAGTCCATCTTCCGGGATCAAGTCCAAAGACTCTCCCACGAACAAATACCGCTCGGGTTGGTGAGGTACCCTCCCACTACGACGGAGCACTGGTACTGCGTCAGCAGTTGGTGCAGTTACTTGTGGATCAAATCCTTTCACTGGCGATCGTGCAATTGGTTCCATACCTTCGAGAGGTACACTCAATCTGCCACGGGGTTTTCCCAATGGAAGCGCATCATCGTCTCCAATTTCTTGGAGAATGATATAACCTTTGGATTTGTGGTTTTTCAGAAACTCGTCCTCCAAGAATCTTGCGTTGGTGCTAACAACGATCTTCAGATCCTCAGGACAATAGAAAAAGCCACCTTTTGTTTGTCTGGGGTATCCCACAAACAGCATTAGCTTGGACCTACCTTCTAACTTATCAGGTTCCTTCGACAAAACATATGCCGGACAGCCCCACACTCTTTTCTTTGACACACTGGGCTTTCGCCCATGCCAGAGTTCCGAGGGTGTTTTAGGAATTGACTTAGAAGGTACCAGGTTCAGCAGATACGTCGTTGTTAGTAACCCGTGGCCCCAAAACGAAACAGGCAAGTTCACATAACTCATCATAGATCTAACCATTTCAAGAAGAGTCCTATTTCTTCTTTCCGCCACACCATTCTGCTGAGGAGTGCCTGGTGCGGTCCATTGGGATGTAATCCCATGCTCTGATAAAAACTGCAAGAACTCGTCACTGAGATACTCACCACCACGATCAGATCGTAATGACTTAATGGTCTTATTTAACTTCTTCTCTACTTCCGCCTTGAATTCCTTGAATTTCTCAAAGCATTCAGACTTATAGTGAAGTAAGTAAACATACCTGTATCTCGAGTAATCGTCAATAAAAGTGACAAAATACTCAAACCATCCACGAGCTTGCGTGGACATAGGTCCACATAAATCAGAGTGGATCAGTTCCAACACATCACTTGCTCGAGACTAACTTACCTTGAAAGGTCTGGTCGTCATCTTTCCCTTTATACAGGATTCACAAACTCGATGTGGAACTACCTGGATTGAATCCAACGTTCCATCATCCACGAGTCTCTTGATCCTTTTAGATTGATGTGACCTAGTCTCAGATGTCATAGATATGTAAGATCCTCATCAGAAGATGAAAACTTTCTCTTCTTATGATTAAATGAGTTATATGCAGCATTCACGGAAGATTTATGCAAACAAGTTATGATATAAAGAGAGTCTTTCTGTATCCCACGACAGCTAACACCGTTATTGCAATTAATAGTAACATGACTACCAAAAATAACTGAAAATCCATCATTTATTAAACAGGAAACAGAAATAAGGTTCCGCCGAAAATCCAGCACAAAACATCTCTTAAAATCAAAACATTGTCTTGAAAGCATAATGTAACATCTCCAACTGCTACTGCAGACACACGAGCAGCATTACCCATGGAGATTGTCACCTCGTCATCATTCAGCTGCCTTGTCGGCCTGAATCCCTGCAAAATGTAACAAACATGATCAATAGCTCCAGTATCCACTACCCACGAATGGGTAGAAACAGATGCTAAACATGTTTCCGTTACAAATGCTAATGACGTACCTTGTCCAACCCGCTTGGTCAGACAATCCTTCTTCCAGTGACCAGTTTTGCCACAATGGAAACACATGCCCTTCTTCCCCGGTGTCACAGTCTTCTTTTTCCCAGAACTTTTGCTTCCAAAGGTTGTCTTCTTGAATTTCTTTCCAATCACCCCTTTAGCACCTTTCGATGAAGCAGGGCGACTACCGGAAGAAACCAAGACTGCCTTTTTAGGTTGCATGACTGATTCAGCCGCCACGAGGTCACTAAGTAACTCATTGAGAGTGTACTCCTTTTTACTCATGACAACATTCAGCCTAAAGTTCTCAAAAGACTTCGGAAGTGAGTTGAGTATGATATCGACCTGGGCTTCCCCGTCAATACCTCCTCCATGCAACGTCAGTTCATCCATGAGATGAGTCATGGAAACAACATGCTCCCTCACTGGGCTACCATCAGTCATTTTACAACTCATGATTTCCCTCATGAGTTTAAATCTGACAGCTCTATCCGATTCCCCATAAGTAACTGTGAGACTATCCATAATCTCAGTTGCTTTGTCATAGTGCTGATGTTGTTGCTGGAGCACCTTAGACATAGTGGTCATCATGTAGCACTTGACTACATTATTAGACTTGACCCACTTGTCATAGAGGTTCCGCTCCACATCAGTTGACTCAACAGTGGGGACAGCTGGACTCGGAGTGTTAAGAACATATTGATGTTCCTCTACAACTAGGATATAATCCAAGTTGCGTTTCCATTCCAGGAAATTCGGACCAGTTAATTGATTTTGTGCCAAGATATTTATGACATTATTCATAGACATATCTGAAAACAATAATTGATTAAAGTAAGTACATACATGCAGAACATTGAAACAAATATGCATTGTAACCTTTTGATAAACCAATACAATTGTTTCCCCCAATTGCCTAGGTGCATCTACTGCAAGCTCCTTTCGAAGACGTTTACAGCAGACCACCTAACCAGACTGCTCTTTGAGGTTCCAGTCTTTAATTTCAATCCATGTCAGGTATTCGCTGGCAAATGAAATTAATAATCGGAGATAAAACTAAGACCATGTTCAACCTATCTAAGCAGGGACATCATTCATGAGTTAGTACTCAGGCAACATCTAAGCATTTGACCACAATTCTAACTCCGGAAGTTAAAAGGACGATTTGTCATACGTACTAGACCCATGACGCATGCCTCTTACAACCTTTGTTATCTCATTTAAAACAATTCTAGAGAACTTATGAACAAATAAAGTAAGTAGGCTACGGTCGTGTAGACGTCTACTCACTTCACTATCCACTTCTCACATGTTTAAATGTTTTATTTAGAAATCTCATCTATTAGAACTTATGAACAAATAAAGAAAGCAGGCTACGGTTGTGTAGAAGTCTACTCACTTCACTGTCCACTTCTAATAAGAGACCGCATTGTGGAGGTCTTGTTGATTTTAATTAAAAAATCTTGCTTAGTCTTTTTCTTTCAAAAGGTTCTTATGCGCACAGATTATTTTATGATCCATAAATTATGTCATATCTAAAATTCCATCATATTTTCCAACATGATTCCGGAATTTATAGAAATAATTTAATACATAAAATATATCACATAAAGCATGCTTTGAACAGTAAATAATAAAGCAGTAACATGCTTCCCTATTATCTACAACATGCTTTAAAATAAATAATAAAAGCAGTAGCATGCTTTCCTATTATTTACTAGTGCGCACATAATAAATCACATCATACAAGAAATTAATTAAATAAACAAATAAAATTTCTCGTGGCCCCTTGATGCAATTACATGGGAAATAAAATAAATCTATCTATTACAATGATTTAATTTAATACAGATCTTCAAATAGGCTCTCACTCTTTAACTTGAAATCTGCAATCTTTGGGCTGGAATAAATACAACAGTTTGGGCTAAGAGTTTGTGAACCAGGGTTATCTGGCCCATTAAAATAATTAAATTTTAATCTTGGGCCAACCCACATCACACTAGGATTTAAACACAATAAACTAGGGTTTCAAGGATCAAAATCCTAGCTCCAGCCGTCCGGGCCCGCGACCCAGCCCGCGTCTGAACCCTAGCAGCAAACCCTAGCCCAGCTAGGGTTTGTGCCGCCGCCTCCCTCTGCAACTGTAACCGCCGCCGCCTGCCTTGCAGCACAACCCAGACGCCGCCGCCGTTGTCTTCCTCAGCTCTAGCAGCCGTGACGCCTGCTGCCAGTCGTCGCGCACTCTCTGGCCAACCGCACGAAGACCCGCGCCTCCTGCCTTCATCGCAGCGCGCCTCCTACCATCGTCGCAGCGTGCCTGAGAAACCCGACCACATGCAGCAGATACTCCTGCTGTCGCCGGAAAGCGCAGCCTCTGTGCGCGACATCCAAGGCTACGCACTGCGCAGCTGCAGTCTTAGGCCACCGCCGCACACTCCTCGACGAGTTCTACCGCCTGCCGTCGTCCCTGCAGATGAAAAAACCCGCCGCCCACAGACGCCAAAAATGCAAGGGAGATGGAGACAAAGAGAAATCGCGACTGCTCGTCGCTGCACCACGCAGAGAACCGCCGCGCGCCACCTGTGCGCGGCTGCGTCGCTTGCCGGCGGCCACCGCCGCTGGCCACCGCCGCGCGCGGCTGCTGCTGTCGCTGGAAAACCACTGTACTGCCTTGTCATTGCTGTTCTTGTTCTCTCTCTTTTCCGGTTACAGATTGAATGAAATAAAATAATAGATCTAGTCTATTACATATTTTCCTATCAATCTAATTGCGGATTTTCTCGCAATTTAAAACCAAAGACAAAATAGAGAGGGGCCACGAGAATAAAAAACATTCACGACAAAAATAAATCCATCCACGATAAATTAAATAACATGCATAAACTGAATGTCAAAATTTATTTTCCGACAGAGCCATAAAATACGAACCTGGCTCTGATACCAATTGTAGGAACTGAGTCTACAATAGGCGACACGAATCGCCATTTATTATAACTCCGGATTCGATTTATGGATATCAAAATAAATATCATGACAAACAGAAAATGCCCTATGCATGCTACTATTTAATTTAATTCATAGATTCAAAGGAATACCTGAGACTCCAACGACTGATATACAGATCTAGATCGATGATGGCAATGATGATGGTGTAGATCTGGATCTGGAATCGATCAAAGCAATGGTGTTCCTACAGATCTGATCTTCTGATCTGTTCCCTTTCTTGATCGGGAAATCTGGTGAGGATACGCTACCGGATCTACAGCCGCCCACTCTCTCTCAATCTCTCTAGGGTTTCTGATTTGAAACTTCAAACTTATGTGGGAAAATGAGAGATTTATCTATTTATATAGATCTGGAGAATGGGCTATTAGGGTTTAATAAACCCTAATGGGCTCTGAGCAGTGTTGGGCCAGACCAGGGATCAAATGCAAATAATAAAGTGGGCCTCTTATTAATTAATTCCATGTTCAACCTAGAACATAATTAATTAATAAACATTAATTCATGCCACCAGAGAATTAATGCTGACCTACCCCTTTATTACCACGTTATTAGGAATGAGTTGCATTGACTTGGTTAATCCCCATATTTAAGGTTTCAGACATTCATTAATTAATTCAGCGTATGACAATTAGCTATAATTAATTAATCTCTTATTATTCCTGAGTAGTACCACTCAACCCTTATCGCTTATGCTTGAATCAATGATTCAACCTGCAGGACTTTAGCATAACGAACCTCGTGAGCTTCCCAGGGAATGTCACCATCCTGAAACGGATATGGTTATCTAAATCCAGCCTGAGGAAACTCCACACAAGCTGCCATCACCCAAGATGCAGATATACGAGTACATGTAAAACTCTCCACCATAGCTAGTCAAAGTGACAGTCAACCCATGTGTGCCCCTCAGCTTTCAATAGACTTTAGATCCAACCAAGTTACCGAGATCTTTACTCATTCAAATGTCAAGTAGAATGGTTCATCTCACTGTTGATCCTATCAATACATTGAGATGTACCGGTCACACAAAGCAGCCAAGATAAACCACTTATGGACTTGTATGCCGCAGCCTAAACCGACAGCCAAACCAGAAACTGTCTCAGCAGTGATAACTGTTTATATCTCGCTAGGTCGAACAATCTATACGATCTTCTGTGATCTCTCACACACCGTATGATCTCCCTATCGACGAGATAACTGGATGTGTTTGTTCGCATCGTATGATTGTTATTTCAGACAGGAGTTGTTTATTGCAAGTCATTAATGATTACCAGTATATCAAACATAACGTTTCCTAATATACCAATCATAATGATTTTATGTATACAATTCCAACAGTGTTCTCTCCCACAATAACATTTTTATAGAGTACATTTTTGAGAAATCTACTAAAAGATTAGGGAGATAATCATCCTCGGAATCTAAAGAAGAATCCTCCGATTGATGCATGATTGCTGAACTAGGAATGCTAATAGAATGTACCTCCTGAGCATCGACTGCTAGAGCTGACTCAGCATTCTGCTCAGCTTCAGCATCCTGATCATCAATGATATCCGCCATAAGGACCAACATGGCCTCCTCATCATCCTCTTCTGATGAATAATATTCATCATCATTGTCAGGAATATCTGGCACCTCTATCCTGGTCAGCAGCGCTCTGGTGACTGC
Source organism: Plectranthus barbatus (assembly GCA_026898455.1). Classification (NCBI taxonomy): domain Eukaryota; kingdom Viridiplantae; phylum Streptophyta; class Magnoliopsida; order Lamiales; family Lamiaceae; genus Plectranthus; species Plectranthus barbatus. Next base: position 93,967 of record JAPKLW010000225.1, read on the forward strand.
TTTGATAGCTCTTCTCTCAAACCTTTGCTTGAGGCGCTCTCTTTCCTCCTTGCTCACCTTAGGACACTCGTGCTTTAGATGATCTGGTGAATTGCATTCGAAGTACGTCCTCGGCTTCCTTTCTGCTGATCGAGAGGAGGATGTGAGCTTAGCTTCTTTGGCTTCCTTCTCTGCTTTAGCTTCCAGTATGAGCTTTTGAACCTTTTTCATCTGCTCTTCGAGCTCACTAATCTTGAGATCTACATGCTGTGAGCTTGAGGTTGAAGTAACCTCCTTTGCTGGTGAAGCTGGTGCAGATCTTTCATTGTGGAAGGGCTTCCTTGGCTTCCACCTTCCAGCATCTTTCTTAACAAAGAATGCTAAGTCCTCCGGGGGTAAAGTGTTTGATGACAAAGTTTGAGTAGCAGCTACTTCGTTCTTTTTTTATTGTTGTATTATAAACTCGTGAGCTTTAAGTTGAGCAAATAGCTCAGATGTAGACATTTTGCTGAGGTCTTTCTTGCTTAAGCTCGTCATCTTCACGAACCAATCGCTCCTTGGAAAGAGTTTGGAAATGATCTTGTTATTCATTTCCCCATTTTCATAAGTCTTTTCCAAGTTCCGGAGCTCTCCAACGATGGTATTGAATCTTTCTTCCATCGCTTGAATGGATTCACCTACAAGCATAGAGAAAGATTCATATTTATCAACGGCTACCTGGAGTTTATTTCTCTTCATTTGGTCTATCTCCTGGGAGGATGCGTACACAAAGTCCCAAATCTCTTTAGCCGTGTCAAAATCTAGAGCTTTGTCTGCCATCAACGGGGGTAGACAGTCTAGTATGAGCTTCTTTGCTATATACTCTAGCTAAGCTCTTTTCTTATCCTCGACCGTCCATTCATCGAACGTCTTATCGACCATTGGAGGTGGTCTTGGTTGTCCCTCAGCAACTGGACCAACGAAGATATTGGGCTTCATGATCTTGATAGGTCCTTTAGAGAGAACGTCCACCATCTCTGGATGTATACTTTGAAGCTGGATGACGGCCATCTTCTGAGATGAGTTGAACTTCTCCTTGTTATACTTTGGGAGAGTATGATTCATCTTGGCAAGCTTTGTGTTCCTGAGCTAAACAACAAAAACAGTGCAAGGAAAGTATAGATCTGGTCAAAAGCGACTCAAAAGCAGTAAGTCTTACGACCTCCTGCTCTGATACCACTTGTTGGTCCCTGATCAGAGTCGTGATAAGCAATCGAAAGCTACTTAGCAAATGCATCAGAATATTAAAGATATCTTGCACTTAGTTTCTTTCACAAGTGTTTAGCTTGAGGTAGGTGTTACGTTTGTTTAAGATATACTCAAGCAACTTGATGTTGCTAGGTTTTAAATCAACAAGCAGAAACAATAAAACACTAACAAGAACACAAGGTTTATAGTGGTTCGATCCTTAGGGATCTACGTCCACTCCTCAGTCGAACACTGAGAATTCACTAAAAAGATATATTCAAGTACAAGGATTCGCCTAGCTCTTGTAGCAGCTGGTGAGCTTTCGAGCCAGCCTCTACAAAGCTATCCTCCGTTACTTGGATCTTTCTGTCGGCAGCTGCGGCTAAGTCAAGGGCGCATCTTCATAAAACTTAACCTTGCTACAATGGAAGCTTTATAGTTCGTTCCGAACTCTCCTGGGGGTATTGGCAACAACCCGTCATAGTCAATCTCTTTTCAGAGATGTGACTGCTGGATGCTTCCTAGGATGAAAGTTATCCCAATGATTGATCCTTGAATAGAGTCAAGGAATCCTCTTGAATGCAGTGTCAGATATTCAATGGTTGACACTTGCTGTTGAGAACTTAAGATTCTCCTTGTCTTTAAAGTGCTCTCAACCGACTACTTTACTTCGCTTGTCAAAGGTATCTCTCAATAATTGCTTTTGCGAATGTAGTTGAAGTGTTTGTTCTCGTAGTGGAATCTCTGAGTAGTCGAAAGGGGGCTCTCTCTTGTTTGGACTTCTCTTTTATATCTGGAGATTCAAACTTTGAATCTCCAGACCCGTTAGACACAACTTCTCCTTTGTCCAAAAGAGCTACTTGCTTTTTCGTCCTTTCTGGCTTGTACAGTGCCTTTTTACCTACTTTGGGAAGGCTATTCGTCCTTGGTTGTACCTTTTGTCAGAACGGTAGTATTAGCAAGTATTTGCTGAAAGTCTCCTTGCTTAGCATTTTATCGGAGAATGTTGGGAGCACTCTGCTAAGTACTTCGACTTTTGACTGCTGAACTCTTCTAGCGGTCTGCTTTTAGCACTTGGGTCGATTCCTTATTGCTATTATTTCTAGCAATCTTCTGAGTGAATAGTGAATGCCGACTCCTTTAGCATTCTACTATTTCTTTTCTTCCGACTGTTGAGTAAATATTCCTAGCAGTCATTTCTTCTCAGCACTTGATTGCTATCTCCTTAGCAGTCATTTCTGTCTGCTGACTTCTCTAGCAATCTGCTTGACTGCTGAGAACGTTCCTAGCATCTAGAATTTCCGAAGTCTTTGTTACAACTGCTGAATCCTTCAGCAGTCTTCCGCAAGCACTTCTAATCTATTACAACTCGAAATATTTCCTAAACAGGACTTTACACAGAGTTGCTAGACTATCAAGAATTCAGCAATGATTGACCAAACTAACTAAGGCTTTGATTCAATAAAACCTTTACAATTTGATCCCAAAGGGAGATTTACTATATAAATCAAGGAATATTTTCCTAACACCTGCGCATATGATGTATTTGTTTACCGGAAGATGTCGTTTGGCCTTTGCAATGCCCCGACAACTTTTTAGAGATGCATGATGGCCATATTTCACGATCTGATTGAGGACATTATGGAGTTATTCATGGATGACTTCTCTGTTTTTGGTAGTTCATTTGATACTTTCTTGCAGAATCTAGCTACTGTTATGAAGAGGTGCACGGAGACCAATCTTTGTTTGAATTGGGAGAAGTGCCACTTTATGGTACGTGAGGGGATTGTCCTGGGCCACCGATTGTAAGGTGAGGGATTGGAGGTGGATCGAGCCAAAGTTACTGCGATTGAGAAGATGCCACCGCCGGCCAATGTCAAAGGAGTGAGGAGTTTTCTCGGTCATGTTGGGTTCTACAGAAGATTCATCAAGGATTTCTCTAAAGTTTCAAGGCCCTTGTGCAATTTGTAGGAGAAAGATTTGTCTTTTATTTTTGATTTTGAGTGCTTGCAGGCTTTTTGAGCAGTTGAAGAAAGCCTTAGTCACCGCATCGGTCCTGACTTCTCCAGATTGGAGTGAGCCATTTGTGTTGATGTGTGATGCTAGTGACTATGCAGTGGGGGCAGTCCTAGGCCAATTTAAGGGGAAGTTGTTCCATGTGATCCACTATGCTAGCAAGAGTATGAATCCGGCACAGTGCAATTTCACCACAATTGAGAAGGAAAGGTTGACAGTTGTATATGCTTCTGATAAATTTCGGTCCTATCTGATAGGTTTGAAAACTATTGTTTATACTGACCATGCTGCCATTAGATATTTGCTTGCCAAGCAGGATGCCAAGTCGAGGTTGATTCAATGGATCCTGCTACTTCAAGAGTTTGATGTGGAGATCAAGGATAGAAAGGGGAGCGAGAATGTGACAGCTGATCACTTGTCACATTTGGAGCCTTCATCTGAGGCGGATGAGCAGGAGTTGAGGATTCGAGAGAAATTTCTCGATGAGTAGATGTGCTATATTGAAGATTTGAGAGCCATGCTTGAGTCCAAGACGTCGTGGTTTGCCGACTATGCAAACTACCTTGCCACTGGTGCCCTTCCTCCAGACAGTTCCCTCTATGCTCGGAAGAAGTTCTTGAGAGATATTCGCTTCTACTATTAGGAGGATCCTTACTTGTGGCGTCGATGTGCTGATGTCCTCATTCGCAGTTGTGTCCCCCAGTCAGAGTGGCAGCAGATCTACGACGCTTGTCATTCCTCTCCTGCAGGTGGTCACCATATAGCCAACCACACTGCCTTCAAGAAACTTGCCAGTGGATTCTATTGGCCCTATATCCACGAGACTTGTCTTGGCTGGATTAGTGGTTGTGATCCTTGCCAGAGGACCAACAATATTTCCAGGAGGGATCAGATGCCACAAACCGTCGTGATAGAGGTCGATAATTTTTATGTTTGGGGGATTGATTTCATGGGACCGTTACCACCTTCCCGAGGTTTCTCCTACATCCTTCTTGCAGTGGACTATGTTTCAAGATGGGTGGAGGCCATTCCAATCGCTACCAATGATTCAAGAGTTGTGGTCAACTTCCTGCAGAAGCTGATGACTCGCTTTAGAGCACCGAGATCCTTAGTAAGTGATGGGGGATCTCATTTTCTTAACAAATTGCTTGTTTCCCTTCTTGCTAGGTATGGAGTTAAGCATCGAGTCACTACACCGTACCATTCTCAAGGGAATGGACTGACTAAGCTATCCAACTGGGAAATCAAGCAAATATTTGAGAAGACTATCAAGCAGAAGAAAGATTGGGCAATCAATTTGGATGATGCACTGTGGGCTTATCGCACTGCCTACAAAACTCCCATTTGTATGACTCCTTATGTGCTAATTTTTGGTAAATCTTGTCACTTGCCTATAGAGATGGAACACAGGGCTTGGTGGGCATTGAAAGAGATCAACATGGACTGGAAACATGCTGCTGGAAGTAGAGTTATGTCTTTGAACGAGTTGGAGGATTTCTGAGATGAGGCCTATGAGAACAATGTCATCTACAAGACAAGAGCTATGAGGTTTCATGATCGAGGGATTCGCTCACTGGTGTTCAGCTCAGATGATAAGGTGCTGATATTCAATTCTCGTCTTTGATTCATGCTTGGAAAATTGCAGTCAAAGTGGACAGGCCCCTACATTGTTCTAAGTGTCTTCCCGAATGGTGTTGTCAAGTTAGCAGGTCAAGATGGCACCACATTCAAAGTTAATGGCCAAAGACTGAAGAGATACTACAGTCCACAGCAAATCTGTGTTGTGGACACTTTCTACTTGGATTGGCCATGAGAAGAGGTAATGTCGAGCTAGCGACATTAAATCTAGCACTTGTTGGGAGGTAACCCAATGATTTTATGGCTTTCGTGTGAGTTAGATCAGTATTTCTAAAGTTTTTGGGTATTTAGGATAGTTTAAGTTTTAAATTTTAGGCTTGGGTCATGTTTTGCCTTAGTTTTTTTGGTTGAAGATTAGAAAATCCTGTGAAAAAAGGCCTCTGTCCCGTAAAAATCCCGCACGTCGACCAACACAGAGCTGACGTCAGTCAAAACAGTGATGCAGTTCTCGCAGGTCTGAAAGGTTTTTAAAGATTATTTTTTCTAACACTTCCCACTTGCACACAAGCACGAATTCAAATCCCCAAACTTCCCCAAACCCTTCCTTTCGATTTTCTTGCTCGATTTCAACTCTCCAATGGCAGGTATGATCTCTAAACTCAATCCTTTCCTTTCTTTTGTTGATTTAATTGTTTATTCAAGTTTATTTTCAATTTGAACCATGTTTGTACTCTAGTTAGGGTTTTGATTGAATTGACGACTTGGGTACTTATTTGATTGAATACTTCGATATAGATTACATGTTTAGTCGATATGAATACTTTGTCATGATTCATTGCTTAGGAATAGTTTAATTTGTGTAGTTAGGGTTCAAACTTTTGACTAGGTTTTGACTAGTTCATCCCAATTTTGTGAATTATTGGAAAAGGTCAAAATTTTTAGATTGGTGGAGTGTTTTGGGTTCAATTAAGTGTCAATTGAGTTATTTGCTTGTCAATTTTATATGGGCACTTGAATTAGTTGTGGAAAAATTGCTTAAGTGCTTGGTGTTGAACTTGTTATTTCTGTCTTGTAGGCCCTGCTAATTATGTACCCGTTTTTGAGAATGCACTTGAGGGAGAGAGCTACCAAGAGCGACTTACTTACACGGTCAAAGCAACACTTTTATTGGATCACACCACAATGAGGCAAATGGGTATACACGATGATGTTATTGCCATTTTTCGCCGTATCTGCTGGGATTCTATGCTTAACAGAGAGTGACCTATTTTCTCTACTCTCACTCGAGAGTTCATGGCCACAGTTCAGGTTTGGTCGAGTGCTGGGAAAGGCCCGGAGCCTACGGGGATGATATTTCAGCTGATGAATCAAAGGCACCGCCTAACCAGGACGTAGCTTGATACTATACTAGGCTGCCCAACAGGAGGAATCTATCATGAGCACGAGGAGTTCAACTGTGCGCAGATTTGGAGGGATATTTCTGCTCTTGCTTCAGTGTGCCCCGGAAAATTGGATATTGTCAGACCGACAAAACTAGACAAGGTATGCCATTTGCATGTATAACTGAAGCATGATTAGAGTATGTCTTTGCTCCTCAAAGAACTGTAGTGATTGACTTGGTAATCATGTTGTTATACTTTACAGGGAACCGTGCTGATAAGGCTGGAGAGTAATGGCAAGTAAATACCAGCTGCATGGAAGCCAACGTTTTCAGACAGAGCCTCATGAAGTTTCTTTCTCCTTATGTTTTGATGAATAAAGTACTTTTGAGAGTTTATTTTGAGTCGTGTTTTTCTGGCAAGACAAATGTTTATCAGCTTCGCATGGATATTTTTATTATTTATGATGGTTATTTATTTCTATCATTGGGAATAACAATGTTATCTATTTTGGGATGTTGATCAACTCTCTTTATGTTGTTTACTTTCATCGAAATCGTCCTTGATTTTTGCATGTAATTCATCTGTAATTGATAATCCTAAAAAGAGAAAGTTTATTTCTTCTGATGAGGATCTTACATATCTCTGGCACTTGAGACTGGGTCACATCAACTTGAAACGGAATCAGCGACTTGCAAATGACGGTACATTGGACTTAGTCCGGCTTGTACCTTATCAAGTATGTGAATCCTACATCGAGGGAAAGATGTCTTCTAGGCCTTTCAAGGCTAGTCAGTCTCGAGCAGAGGATGTATTGGAATTGATTCATTCTGACTTATGTGGGCCCACGTCCACATAGGCTCATGGAGGGTATGAGTATTCCGTCACTTTCATTGATGATTACTCGAGATACGGATACGTTTACCTGCTTTACTACAAGTCTAAATGCTTTGAGAAATTCAAAGAGTTCAAGGCTGAGGTAGAAAAGAAGCTCGGGAAAACTATCAAGTCATTGCGATCTGACCGCGGTGGCAAATACCTCGGGAATGATTTCCTACAATATTTGTCAGATCATGGGATTACATCCCAGTGGACTGCACTAGGTACTCCCCAGCAAAATGGTGTAGCCGAGAGAAGAAATAGAACTCTTTTGGATATGGTGAGATCAATGATAAGTTATGCACGCTTACCCGTTTCGTTTTGGGGATACACATTGGAAACAGCGGCTTACATTCTAAGCTTGGTGCCTTCTAAATCGGTTCCTAAGACACCCTATGAGCTCTTCCTTGGATGCAAACCTAGTTTGTGCAAGTTTAGAGTATGAGGTTGTCCGGCACACATGCTGACGAAGGAACCTGGTAATTAGAAAGCAGGACCAAGGTAATGTTGTTTATAGGGTATCCTAGGCAAACGAAAGGTGGTTACTTTTACTGTCCTAAGAGTCAGAGAATCGTTGTTAGCACCAACGCTAGATTCTAGGAGGACGAGTATGTAAGAAACCACAAGACAAGGAGTGATGTAGTTCTTCAAGAAATTGAAGATGAGAATGCGATTCCAAGGGAAGGGGAACGTGCGAACGTGGGTGCACCTGTGAGAGGTACAGCACCACCAGCGCGTTCTTTAGTGCAAGGTGCAGAACCACAAGTTGCTTCACCAACCGCTGACACGGCACCGATGCCTTGTCACAGTGGGAGAGTTATTTTCCAGCCAGAAAGGTACATATTCATGGGTGAGTCTTCGGACTTGAGCCCGGAAGACGGACATGAGGACTCTGACCTACTGACTTACGAAGAGGCAGTGCAGGACAAAGATGTTGCGAAGTGGCGCATCGCCATGGATTCTGAGATTGAATCCATAACCTCTATGGATGTGTACCAGAAAGTCGTGTTGCCTGATAGCTTTAGGGCCATAGTGTGCAAGTGGGTATACAAGCGAAAGAAGGGAGCGGATGGAGAAGTTACGGCTTTCAAAGCCAGGCTGGTGGCAAAGGGTTATAGTGAGAAAGAGGGCATAGACTATGCTGAAACCTTTTCACCGGTAGCCGTGCTCAAATCCATCTGCATATTTCTTGCCATAGTAGCGCACTTAGACCTCGAGATTTGGCAAATGGATGTCAAAACTGCTTTTCTAAATGGTTACCTTGAAGTAGGTAGGGACATCTATATGCAGCAACCCGAGGGTTATATGCGCAAGGGCAAAGAACATCTTGTCTGGAAGCTTAAGAAGTCCTTGTACGGACTCAAGCATGCTTCAAGGTCGTGGAACTTACATTTCAACGATGTGATTAAATTTTATGGTTTTCACAGTTGGAGAACAAAAGTTATGTTTACCGACTTTGTGTCAGTGGGAGCGTGGTTTTCCTTGCACTGTACGTGGATGACATAATCCTATTTGGAAACAACGAGGGAGTGATGTCAAAGATTAAACTTTGGTTATCCAAATAGTTCCAAATGAAAGATTTGGGAGAAGCTGGGTACATCCTTGGGATTAAGGTCTTACGGGATCGTAAGAGAAGGATGTTAAGCTTATCCCAGACATCCTATGTGGATTCTGTGATAGCCCAGTTCAGCATGCAACTCGCTAAGAAAGGCTTGCTACCTTTCAGACCTGGCGTACATCTTTCTACTGGGCAGTGTCCTGTGACACAGAGTGAGAAAGATGAGATGAGACTTGTACCATACGCATCTGCGGTGGGTAGCCTCATGTATGCAATGTTGTGTACTAGGCCTGATATTTGTTATGTTGTTGGCATGGTAGCCAGATATCAGTCTAACCTTGGACAGGCGCATTGGACTGCGGTAAAGCACATCCTCAAGTATTTGAAGAGAACTTGGAATTACTGCCTGGTTTATCAAAGTGAGGATTTGTGCCCTGTGGGTTACAAAGATTCGGAATTCCAAGGGACCAAGATGAGAAGCAATCGACCTCAGGTTATGTGTTTACCTTTGGAGGTGGGGTTGTATCTTGGAAGAGCGCAAAGCAAAAATGCATTCCTGAATCCACCATGGAGGTAGAATATGTCGCCACCTCCGAAGCTTCGAAAGAAGGGGTATGGCTCCGGAACTACCTTTTAGAGTTGGATGTGATTCCGAGTCTGCCTAAGAGTATCACAATCCATTGTGACAACTCTGGTGCAGTGGCAAACTCGAAGGAACCACAGACTCATAAGGCGAGCAAACACATAGAGAGGAAGTACCATATTATACGAGAAATCGTATCGAGGGGCGATGTGCAGATCAAGAAGATTGACACTAGTGACAACCTAGCTGATCTATTCACAAAGTGCTTGCCACAGAAGGTTTACGAAAGACATATTCATAGACTAGGTCTGAGGTGGATGCCTACCACTAGCAGTGGTTGATGTAATAGCTAGGCTAGATAGACGCACTGTAAACTCTATTATAGCAAGTGTAATGCTTTGAGTATAAGTGGGAGATTGTTGGGTTTTGTATACAGAAAGCATTTATTACGATGAGTATACATTAAACTGTATTTCCTATCTGTTAACAAACTTACATGCGAGTAACAACGGTATCCTCTTATCTCACCGATAGGGACGATCATACGGCGTGTTGTAGATCGCAGAAGATAGTATGATCACTTGACCTAGTGAGATATAAATATTATCACAACCGAGACAGCGTATGAGGATAAGTCTGTCGGTATAGGTTGCAGCATAATCGGAAAGAAGTAATCTTTCTTGATTGCTTGATATGCTAGTGTGCACGGTGGCGTATTGATTGGACCACAGTGAGATGTATTCTATTGTCTGACATCAGAGAATACAAGATCTCGATCTTGATAGATTCCAAACCCTAACGAAGGTTCAGGGGCTTGCACGGGTTGACTGTTTCTTTGACTTGCCATGGTGGAGAGCCTGAGTAACGTGCTCGTTTACCCATATCTTGGGTAACAGCAGTTCGTATATTGTAGCCCGAGACTGGAGCTAGGTAACCATATCTGAGTAATAGGATGGGGTCATTCCCTGAGGAGCTCAATAACATTTATTGTGCTAAAGTCCTGCAGGTTGATTAAGTTCAAACACGAGTAATAAGGTTTGAGTGGTACTGCTTAGGAAAATAAGATATTAATTAATTGTAGATAGAGCTTGTCAGAAGCTCCGATTAATTAATGAATGTCCGGTAACCTTAAATATGGGGATTCTCAAGTAAATGCAGCTCGTTCTCATAACGTGGTAATAAAGGGGTAGGTCAGTATTAATTCTGTGGTGAAAAAGAATTAATATTAATTAATTAATTATGTCCTGGGTTGTGGACATGGGAAATAATTAATTCATAGGCCCACTTTATTATTTGCATTAGGTCCCAGGTCTAGCGCAATTAAATATGTTGAATTGAGCCCAGTAGTCCATTAGGGTTAAAACCCTAGGTTTATAAATAAACAGCTCTCTCTCTAAAACCCTAGCCACCATCATCACAATTCAAATCAGTTGAAACCCTAGGGAGAGAGAGCAGGTGGGCGGCTCTCAGTATGTTTGGGAGACGAAGGATTTCGACTCTGGCCTACACATCACAGTCTTGTGGAATCCTCACCAGTAGCAGGATTGAACAACATTGGGATACAGATCTGAAGACCTAATCTAGAGAACATATTTTCTTCCTTCTCTTTTCTTTTTTGATTAATTCTAGAAATTAGATCTAGTTCTAATTTCTGTTTTCGCAGTTTTAATCAAATCGTGTGGTTGAATCAAAGGATTGGAATTCAAACGCGAAAGATCGGATCTGACTCTACGGAAGAAAGGTAATCCCTAATCCACTTCATTAAATTCATAGGAGCATGGTAGGTTTATCGATTGTTTTAATTGCTCTCAACATCCATGAAACTGTCTGGTTCAGTTGGATTTGGTGATTCGGTTCGCCGGCAAATCCCTACAATAACACCAATCATCACCTCGAAGAGGTCGATGGGTGGAATAATCACGAATCACTGCCTCGGGGAGGTCAATGGGTGGGATAACACCAATCATTGCCTCGAAGAGGTCGATGGGTGGAAGGTTTGGCAGAGTTTACTGGCTCGAGGTGCTTCTCTTCAGATCGTGGATTCACGGATCTTGAACCGTCCTATTTGGAGCGGGCAATTTGAATTATGTCCCATGACAAGCGTCGTGCTGTCAATGATTCTGATAGTAAGTGCTTCGAATATGATTTGGCATCTCGATGAATGGTTCGAGCTAGATGCTGAGTGCTTCCAAATTTAATGATCATGTTCTCTTGCATGCATTTAACATATGAGAAATATTGTAAAAGAGCAATGAATTTAATTGGAGATATTTTAGAAAGATACTTAGCTTTTGATTCGAAGTCCATGCTCGAAGCCCCCTTGAATTTATTGTTCTTTTGAACTCAATGAGTAATTCGAGATGATGCTTCAATTGTAGAAGGGTGGTTCCTTGCAGTTCATTCAGTCGAACAGCCTCCATTCCTTAATCATCTCGAGGAGAGTTGTGTCAAGTGTCTTATTTGGAATTCGAAGCCCCCTGGCGTGATGTTCTTTGGGGTGCTTAGGTTTACTCAAGCAGCCATGCAGAATAGAGAGCGAAGCGATATTAACGCCACATCGAATACAAAATGTATCAGAGGCTTTATCTAGCAGTAAAATATAGTAAAATACATTATTTGCATGCTACGATTTTTACTTTCTATTGTGAATAGCATATATCCAATAATAAAATTTAATTTCGCGTGTGATAGAGTAAAGGAACTCAACGGATGAGAAGGGGAAGATATAACACGGGATAATCGGATTGAAGGTCTCACTCCTATTGTCCAGAAACTCCTTTGTTTTGTATGAGGTCTAAATAATGTTGTCTTCGCAAATCCGTGAAGTCCCCTCTTAAGGACTCTGACTAATGGAAGAATTCTCTTGATGTTGATGAGTTTGCCCTCTTGTTTGTGTCGAATGGCTCCCTGCTAAAGCCTCCTTGCAACTGGGTTGTGTGACCCTTGTCCAATCTGTATGACTAAATAAGCCAGGCGTAAATTACACAAAATGAAGGAAGTTGAGCCCACCAAACAGCAAATAGAACATATTTAATTAGCAAAAAGGCCAATTAATTGCAGCAATTCATCCTATGTAGGGAGAATAGGTAAGTGATTGGAAATGGTCATACTTCTTGTTAATGGGTGAAAAATATCGAAAGAAATAGAAAGAAGGAAAATCATAGAACAAACACCTGGGGTGTGTATTTGTTGTATTAAAAGAGATTCTTTAATACAATGTAATTGATATTGAATGTGTTGGAATCATCCCCTCCTCTTTAATGAGAGGGGTTATTTATAATAAATGAAAAAGACTAGTGTCCCTTCATGAAAAGAGATATCCATTGGTGAATGGCTTCCTTCAAAAGTCGTGTCCCTTGAGCTGAGACACCTCCTCGAACTGACAGCTCCTCGAACTAACATAGTGCTTCGAATAATAGCTCTTCGAATGGATAACTTTGGCCCAAAAGTAGTTCGGTCCGAAGTAGTTCAACTAGAAGTAGTTCGGCCAGAAGCAGTTCGGCTCATAACCTGTTCGGTCCAGAAGTAGCTCGGATTGGGAAGAGCTCGGTCAACCTTGAGCTCGAACTTGGAGTTTGTGTTTGGTTGAATAGCTTGCCTTAGAATATTTATTTTGTATTTTTGTGCTTCTTCTTTGGGCTTTCTTCTTTAATGGACTCCAAAATGGGCTTGCTCATTTTTGGGTCATAACAATAGCCCCCGGCTCTCGTCCGAACTGCTTTGGAGTTCGGCGAAGCCGAAGTAGTTGTTTTCTTGATTTATAACAATTCATTTTCCTGCAAAAAATCAAAGAAGAAGCCATTTTTCTTCCCTGCCCCGAAGTATATTCGAGGTTGTTCAGGAACTCAGAAATATTCTTTATTTCGGGTTTATCTGCGAAGCTTATTTGTTCAACTTACGATTATTCCTAGTCCGCGGTTGGCTAAACTCGACATGATCTACAAAGGATGCCCTTTGCAGTTTATTGAAAATGACATGTGATTTCTCACAAGTCAATCGAGGAGCGACCTCGAGCCCATGGGCATGCTATGCCGAAATAGACCCTGGCTGTTTACTCGGTTAATTGATTCGGTTTCATAGCCTTCGGGGAATTTTTACAGATAGAAGTTCTATTGACTTCGATATCCTAAATTCCTCGGAATTTATTGGCTGACCCGGCCAAGAGCCTCAATGCCTGATTTTTTCTTTTTATTGGTCGAACAATTTTTGTGCGACCCAATTTTTTAGTTCGAACTTGTTCACCGAAAAACGGTCTGTTCGAACTAATATTTTTAAACTTGCTTACCCCGAACAAATTCTTGTTCGAGCAAAAGTTTTTTTTCTTTTTTTTTAGTTGATCGAACAACTTCTTGTTCGAACCAACTTTAGTTTCAACTCGTTTGCCGAATAATGGCTCGATCGAACTTTTTTTTTGAAGATGGTTGCTTTGAGCAACATCTTTAGTGCTTTCCGTAGAAGCCCCCTATTATGATTAGCACATGCACAAGATATTAATTTGGAATAGTATTTTGAGTAAAGTTTTTACCCTCAGTGATAAAGTGCATTGAGCTCGAAAATCTTTTGATCTGGAGGTGCTTCGAACTTGTAAACCCTCGAGCTGGAAGTGCTTCAAATTGGATAAAGCTCTTCAAATTTAAGTTGGAAGACGCTCTTCGAATTTTGGTTAGAATACGCTCTTCGAATTGGTGAGAAGAGTTCTTCGGTTTTTAGTTAGAAGAAGCTCTTCGAATTATTGAGAAGAGTTCTTCAAATTTTAGTTAGAAGAAGCTCTTCGAATTATTTGAGAAGAGTTCTTCGAATTTTAGTTAGAAGAAGCTCTTCGGATTATTTGAGAAGAGTTCTTCGAATTTTGAGAAAGAGCAGTTCGAACTAAGAAGCAGGTTCTTAGGATTTTGAGAATGAGTAGTTCGAACTAAGAGCAGTTCGAACTAAGAAGCAGGTTCTTCGGATTTTGAGAATGAGTAGTTCGAACTATAGAGCAAAGTGCTTCTACACAACTCTCTCTTCCGAATAATCTGTCCAGATTTACTTATCAATGCAAGTAAATATGTTAAAAATAATAAATTTAATTAGAAGAAATAAAATATAAATGAACACTTAGCTTTAATTTGGAATCTCTCCACTCCAAGCCCTCTTACATTTTTTGTTTTTAATTATTTGAAGTAGAATGTCACAAGTAATTTCCTTTATGGATGGACTTCGAACAACCTCTTCTTCGAACTGTTAAAATGATAAGGCCTGTTCTTTTTTTTTTCTTTTTTTAAGGAGGCGCTCGCGAATCTGGTTGAAGCAAGAATTTGAGGCGACTTTCAAGATTTCCACAAATTTTCTAGCGAGTCGAAGCATCTTACACCGAGCCGTCTACAATAACATTCATCTGTAATAATCCATTTGGCCAGCCCCTCACACCGAGCCGCCTCAAAGAGTTAAAACACAAAGATAGAGACGAAGAGCCATATATATCCTCATACTATAATTGAATCAGCGAAGCAGGGTTCTTTTGAATGTTAGCATTGCACTGGCTGCAATGGCTGTCTCTTGAGTAGCAACCTAGCCTGATGAATAAGACCACACCACGCTTTTCTTTCTAAGCCGAAGCCCCCTGGATGGTAGGCAAGTCACGTTCTTCTAACTAGTTCGAACTCGGCCAATTGCATAATTATTATATTTCGATCAGCCCCTGATCGAGACACTTCGAAGAACTATCCATAACTTGGCAAAAATTAGATTTGTTGGTTGGACCGTTATTGGAGTACAACGCCTTTATCATGGATGAATGTTTTTTATGTTACCGAGCTAATGCCACGAACTGATCCATCAAGGTGCTGTCGAACCAACATTTGAACAGGTTCATCAACGAATTTCAGCAACCTCTGGTTCCTCCCATTAAGAACCATTTACTGGTTTTCCATCGTGGTTGTTCTCACGCTTGGGAGTTCAATCATCCTTCGGACCTTCACATACTTGTTATCGTATGGCGAGAGCTGCAGATTTCGAAGTTGTTTCGGTAATTCACTTTGCTCTGCGAACTAAGCCTAGGCAAGTAAGAGCTTCGTTTTAATAAGATCATGTTTTTGGTTCTACATTGTTGTCAGAGGTGATTTGGAGTGCTGGTTCCACAACAAAACTCAGACGATCTTGTCTCACGAGATGCTTATTCCATCTTGGATTGGATGACGGTTGTGTTTCAAGAATTCAGAGGCTGATTCGAGCCGATGATTGATTTGAATTGGAGTTAGAAGCAGCAGCCTTACTCGGTCAAACATATAGGAGTTGTGAGCTTATTTCGGACAATGCTTTGAACCAGTTTGCATAGTTTGGGATGATTTTCAAGAGCTCTGACAGATAACTCATGTTCTCTGAATCTTTTAGAGGTCGAGGAAGTTTTGAATTGCCGATGAAAAACGAGAATGAGGAAGAGGCTTCTCCGGATACATAATTTGAGCCCTTCGGTAGTAGGATTCCGATAAATGTTGTCGGGGTAGCCAAATAATGAATGATTTAAAAAATCATTGTCTGCAAGCACTAAAATTGATCAGATTTTGAATCATAAAATGAGCAATTATCATGCTTGCCAATAGTTATTCGTCCAAGTTAGAGCTCATCCGCGTTCTTCAATATTGACTCTCGATTATCAAAGTCAGGGATTTCTGCAAACCGCTAGTATATGATTCTCATTTCTTCGTAGATGCATCCCCCATGACAGTTTTTGCTTCACGCTGAAGCTCATTTCCAGTTGTTCTAATATTTGAATACCAATCTTTTCAGGAATCGAGTGCCCCATCCGTGATTCGAGCAGTCTTCGAATATCAATCTTTTTAGGATATTGAACTAATGATACTTGCTGAATTCTGAAGCCACAAGCATTAATGAGTGGACTTCTATTGAAGGATGAACTGCTTCGTGGTGATCCTCCTATCGCTCTTCGTTCTGAGGCAAAAGGTGGATGTATATGAAGCGGCGTCTCGAGATCATATTATGTAGCATGATGTGCGCCTCGAAATACACCTGGTATCTCCTCTTCGGATCAGACCGCTGAAATATTTTCCGTTGACCTTAAATATTTACTGAATCCATCTCGAATGACAGTAATCGAATTGCTCGCGGAGGCAGTGGCGCATAATGCCAATTGACAGCAGAAATTTTAATCTTGATTCTCTTCAAATCCTCCTGGTATAAATCGAATTTGAGAAGTTCAAGCAATGTCAAGGTGTTGTTCGAATGTTGTTGGTCTTCTTTACATTTATAAATGCTTCGATGGGATTTTCGAATAGAAACACAATTTCGTGTTTCAAGATAGTGCCAAAGAGGAATTTCCCTTCTAATTAGGGCATTTAATGTCATCGCCACTTCATATAATATTTTACTCTAGTTGTTGACATTTGTTGAGCAATGGCGACAATGATGATTTGTTTGGGGACAGGAGGCGCGACAACAATAATTTTTCTTTTGATTTTTCCTTCTTTCCCACATACGGCGCCAATTGTTAACGGGTGAAAAATATCGAAAGAAATAGAAAGAAGGAAAATCATAGAACAAACACACGGGGTGTGTATTTATTGTATTAAAAGAGATTCTTTAATACAATGTAATTGATATTGAATGTGTTGGAATCATCCCCATCCTCTTTAATGAGAGGGTTATTTATAATAAATGAAAAAAACTAGTGTCCCTTCATAAAAAGAGATATCCATTGGTGAATGGCTTCCTTCAAAAGTCGTGTCCCTTGAACTGAGACACCTCCTCGAACTGACAGCTCCTCGAACTAACATAGTGCTTCGAATAATAGCTCTTCGAACGGATAGCTTTGGCCAAAAAGTAGTTTGGTCCGAAGTAGTTCAACTAGAAGTAGTTCGGCTAGAAGCAGTTCGGCTCATAACCTGTTCGGTCCAGAAGTAGCTCGGACTGGGAAGAGCTCGGTCAACCTTGAGCTCGAACTCGGAATTTGTGTTTGGTTGAACAGTTTGCCTTAGAATATTTATTTTGTATTTTTGTGCTTCTTCTTTGGGCTTTTTTCTTTAATGGACTCCAAAATGGGCTTGCTCATTTTTGGGTCATAACACTTCTTATGCTCTAAGTATGTTTAATTGGAAAGGGTTCAACAAGAATTATCATCAGATTAATCCAAAATTTAGCCACTTTTCGTATTATCAAAATGAACCAACCAAGAAAACATAATATTTCTCAAACTCATGAGCCACGTATCAGTTAACCGAATTCCAAAAAAATACCAACCATGATGAGCAAATCAATATTACTTCCCTCGAATTATTGAAAATCAGCAAGATTTGGGATCAACAATATTGGTAAATCAACTAACGCTTAATTGAGCTATTTCACACAATCAATCGGAAGCCAAACCAACATCTAAAACTTAGTAGAGAAAAGAACACTTCCTGACTTATTTAAGTGTGGTGGACGACTTCATTTTCATTGCTTTTTTTTTAATCTTCAATTTGCATTGTTGGTTCCCTTATCGAACGGCACCTAGGCGTGATGTCTCACTTCGTCTTTAATTTTATTTTGGTACTCCTTGAGGTAGTCCATATGATTAGATATTCGCACCGTGGTATCCAAAATATTCATTTACCAAGCTATATGGAGCAGCACACTTTTATCCACCACTAAATCACTTCAAGGAGTATTTAATCATTATTTCCCATTTTATTGTGGAGCCAACAGGATTCTCAGAGAACTCAGAGGCTCCACGTTAAATTTGTCTCTTTAAATGCTTCCTTGGAAATTGACTTTGTTATTTTGATGAATCCGAGAGGATCAAGTTTGTATGAAATAGACAATTATGGTCAGAGCTCTTTCTTCATGCTAACACACCCAGCAACCTGCAACAGGAACAAGCAGCAAGACAGACAGAGAGCCGATAGCAATGGGTATGAGATATCAAAAGAAATAAAAGAAGGGACGAAACGAAAGGACATGAGCAAAATTCACCGGATAAATTAACAAAGCAGAATCAACAACAGCCTGCGGCTTGCTCCGTCACGGGTTTGCTTATCCTCAGTCATCAATTTTATAAAATTGGGGAGTAGCCCATCGCAGTTTTTGTGGTGGCAGGAATGGAGGTGAATCTGGACTGCAGCGAGGGTGAAACGGGCGACTGATTTCAGATGAAAGGTCATGGACGTCGGTGGTGGTAGAGCACTGCTCACAGTCGTTTAGTCTGGGATCATCGCCATCTGATGCAGGGCGGCTGCGGTTGCGCGTAGTAGGGAAAAGGGTGTGACGTGGCCCTTCGTCCGTTGCGGTGGAGCCTAACAACGCATAATACAGCTTCGCTGGGGAGTGTGCACAGCGGTTCTGCATAGCAAGTCTGGTAGCGGCAGCTCCGGTGCAGGTGAGCACAATAGGAGGGGCCCCGCAGTAGTTGTGGTTGATTAACATTATTGACAGGATGGGCGTGCGGTGACTGCCATTGAAGCAGCTCACTCAGACATTCTCGTAATACCAGCGTGGTCATGCGCGGACAGGGGCTGCTATCGCAGCAGCGCGCAGATCGCGCGTCCAGGCAGTGCAGCACCGGCAGAGCCGCGCCTGTAGGCGGCACTGTTGGGTACAAGATCTGTGAAGAAGAACTGAAAACACTGCAAGTAATTATGTCTAGTACAACAAATTTTTACAACTATATCTGCAGGTACTGCTAGTACGAGAACAAAAGAAATAAAATAAAATTAAATAAATAAATGAAAATAAAAGGGAATAAATCCCAACCGAGTCGAGGCAGCCCTCTTCCCGTAAGACAAATTTGCCGACTGCTCGTCTAATGGCGGTTTGTCCCCAAAGATAAAACGACTTCGTCCTTTTCGAGGCAGCACCGCAATCGAAAAGGCTCCGGCGAACTGAATAGAGGCGAAACTGATTTGCAGAAGAACAACAAAAAAGATGCAGCAATATGGGACTAAAGATGCACTATATCTGGCTACGTGAGCTTGTCTCTTGTCTGGTGATGGGGAACACGTATGTTCAATGTCTAGCAACCAGGGACAGCTCCTATACATGCTTATTTATAGACATGTCCACCCGGGGGTTACGATCGATAATTAACTACAATCAACGGTTACAAACCAAGCATTATGGTGTCGACGGTTACGTCTCTCATCACTAATATCGTGACGTTACAAACCGAATACTAACTGCTCGTGATGATTACGTTTCGACACTTAATAACGAGATGTTACAACATCATCATTGTCTTGTCGGTTACAAACCGACATCATTAACATGTTGATTAAAAACCGAAATCATTATTACGACAATTACGAATTATGTCGCAAATTATCGAGCACATAATATTCTTGTCCTCACATGTTGTAACTACCGCGTTGACTGAGTCTACTACGTGTGCATGCACAATACAATTGTTAATCTCGATGTTTGTTAAACATCCGACAGACTTAACAATCAGTCCATGTTAACACTAACATGTACCACCAATGCACACTTATTGTTACACACATACAAGTCTCAACTTTTATCAACTTGGGACATTAATTAAACACATGTTTAATTATCTCATACACCAAAAATTCGGATTTGAGAATATATATATACCACAAAAATATTTAATTACGACAAAATTAAATATTTATCACGGGAAATTTATTCAATTAACCCCGAATTTCCAACAATCCCCCCATGAGTGATGAGCTAAAGAATGCAAGTTTCTTTATCTATGTACAAAAGAGATTACTATGTCTAAAAGTAGATATTTACAAATTTACCTTATAGTGAATTATTTCATAATGCCACAAATACTATTATTTTGGCATTATCACCACAATAATCCCCATATTGTGTTTCATTTGACTACCTAGAGCTTGAAGCTCTTTCATAGTTCAAAAGATGTTTCTATACACCTTTTCACCATAAATAATTGAAGAATATTCAAATAAAATTGCACGATCAATTTCACATTTTAATTCTTCAAGTATTACTATATGAAGAATAATGTTCAATATCACATTTAGCAATTTGATTGAAATATTCATAATTCTTCATCACATTGAACTTGGTCAATTCTCTTAGTCATGTCTTAAAAATTAGACATACCAAGCAAAACAAAAGAGCTCATAGTTTCATAATCAACATTTTTGAGCATTTTTTTCAACACTTTAACAAAGAATTGATACAAAAATGTGTATCATAATTTCTTTGAGCCACAACTTTTATTTTTCTTAATAAAGTAATAACTTTATTACAAGAAAATTAAAAGCACAAGACTAACACATAAGTCTTCACATTTTTTGTAACTTGTACAACGACATTGCCTTTGCAATTTGCTTGGCTTAGTGCACTTGCTAGACATGTGACAACACTTGCCTCAATTGTAGCAATGCCACTTGAACTTAGGCTCACCCAAAGGTCTTTTGCCATTGTTCTCAACATTAAGTCTTTCACATTTGTTAGACAAAAACCATGCTCTAACAAAATTGGCTTTAGCATCCTATTCAATCAAGAATTTAGGATCACCATTCTTATTGTCATCTTCAATTTGAAGCTTTACAATAAGACCCTCAAGAGTCACAACCTATGCTTTATGCAAAAGGTAGCTTTTGAAATCCTAACACGAATGATTCACTCATCACCACAATGGTGAACTCATCCGATAAGACCATCCCTTCGACATAAACACAATGCACAATGCACATGTTTCATGTGATGGGTTTTGTATACTGAAAGCTTTTATTATAATGAGTATACAACGGTTTATTTCTCCTATATGTTAAACAAACTTAAATGTATGTAACAATGGTATCCTCTTGTCTCACCGCTGGGGACGATCATACGGCGTGTAGTAGATCGTAGAAGACAGTATGATCACTTGACCTAGTGAGACATAAACCTGATCACAGTCGAGACAGCGTATGAGGATACGTCTGTCCGGATGGTTGCGGCATTGTCGAAATAAGTAGTCTGTCTTGGTTACTTGACATGCTGGTACGCAAGGGTGACGTATTGATGGACCGCAGTGAGATGTATTCGACTGTCTGACATCAGCGAATACAAGATCTCGTTATTGATTGAGTCCAAACCCTAACGAAGGTTCAGGGGTTTGCATGGGTTGACTATTGCTTTGACTTGCCATGGTGGAGAGCCTGAGTAACGTGCTCGTATATCCGCATCTTGGGTAACAACAGTTCGTGTAGTACCGCCTGAGACTGGGTTTAGGTAACCATATCCGAGTAATAGGATGGGGACATTTCCTGAGGAGCTCAATGACATTCATCGTGCCAAAGTCCTGTAGGCTGATTAAGTTCAGGCACGAGTGATAAGGATTGAGTGGTACTACTCAGGAATAACAAGATATTAATTAATTGTAGATAGAGCTTGTCAGAAGCTCCGATTAATTAATGAATGTTCGGTAACCTTAAATATGGGGATTCTCAATTAATGCAACCCGTTCTCATAACGTGGTAATAAAAGGGTAGGTCAGTATTAATTCTGTGGTGAAAGAGAATTAATATTAATTAATTAATTGTGTCATGGGTTGTGGACATGAGAATTAATTAATTTATAGGCCCACTTTATTATTTGCATTAGGTCCCAGGACTGGCCCAATTAAATATGTTGAATTGAGCCCAACAGCCCATTAGGGTTAAAACCCTAGGTCTATAAATAGACATCTCTCTCTGGAAACCCTAGCCACCTTGAATACAGTTCAAATCAGTGAAACCCTAGAGGCAGAGAGAGAGGGGTGACGGCTTTGAGTGCAGAGGGAGGAGAATTTCGGTTCTGGCCTTGCACAACTACAGATCTGTGGAGTCCTCGCTAGTAGCATATCTGAACAGCATTGGGATACAGCCCTGAAGATCTGATCTGGAGAACAGAGATTTCTTTCTTCCTTATTCTTTATTTTCGATTAATCTAGAAATTAGTTTTCTGATTTCTGTTTCCGCAGATTTAATCGAAACGCGTGGTTGAATTAAAGTTGGATATTCAAACGCGAAATATCGGATCAGAATCTACGGAATCACGGTAATCTCTTAATCCACGAATCAAATTAAATTCATAGGAGCATGCTAGGTTTTTGTGAATTGTCATGACCGACCGAGAGTCTACCATTTTGTACTCAAGGTACATGGCCACGAAATACATTCTCGTGCCAATATTTTTTCCCTCTTTTAAAGTGTTTGGAATTACATTACAACAGATCATATACTATGAATCTACCAAAATATCAAAATAAAAATTTTGACAACATGAAGGAAAATAAAAACAAAACAATCACAACTTCTCTTCCTCCAATATCCACCTCCTTCATTCATCATCTTAACCTTTGGGTAGGTGATGGACTCATCATTCCACAAGTTCCCACAATTGCACGATTGCAAGAGACATTGGAAGAACACACACATGCCCCACATTCAATCTTGAAACGAGAGTGGAGCACTTGTTGCCCCTTCAATTCCACAACATTGACATCATCCTACACAAGGAACATGTCAAAATATTAAATAAGATCTTACACAAATATACAAATTGTAATAATCATTGTGAGATCAATTATCAAAACAATCATTAATCGATTTTTGTAGGGTTCATCATCGACACATGACTACTCTTTGAAGTAGTAGAACCCAAACATTGTGAGATAGTAAATCTCTTTTGTTGCCATTTCTTAAAGTCCACTCAAACAAACTTGAACAGTTTTTCGGCTTGGGCATTCGGAAGGAGTTGACGTCCATTGTTGGAGTTGCTTCCTCCAGCACCATTGAGAGTGTGATCAGCCATTTCAGATCTTGAGGAGTATAATTTGTCTTGCGATTGTTGGGTACAAGATCTGTGAAGAAGAACTGAAAACACTGCAAGCAATTATGTCTAGTACAACAAGTTTTTACAACTATATCTGCAGGTACTGCTAGTACGAGAACAAAAGAAATAAAATTAAATTAAATAAATAAATGAAAATAAAAGGGAATAAATCCCAGCCGAGTCGAGGTAGCCCTCTTCCCGTAAGACAAATTTGTCGACGTAGTGCTCGTCTAATGGCGGTTTGTCCCCAAAGGTAAAACAACTTCTTCCTTTTCGAGGCAGCACCGCAATCGGAAAGGCTCCGGTGAACTGAATAGAGGCAAAACTGATTTGCAGAAGAACAAAAAAGATGCAGCAATATGGGACTAAAGATGTAGTATATCTGGCTACGTGAGCTTGTCTCTTGTCTGGTGACGGGGAACACGTATGTTCAATGTCTAGCAACCAGGGACAACTCCTATGCATGCCTATTTATAGACATGTCCACCCAGGGGGTTATGATCGATAATTAACTACGATCAACGGTTACAAACCAAGCAATATGGTGTCGACGGTTATGTCTCTCATCACTAATATCGTGACGTTACAAACCGGATACTAACTGCTCATGATAGTTACGTTTCGACACTTAATAACGAGACGTTACAATATTATCATTGTCTTGTCGGTTACAAACCGATATCATTAACACATCGGTTAAAAACCGAAATCATTATTACGACAATTACGAATTATGTCGCAAATTATCGAGCACATAATATTCTTGTCCTCACATGTTGTAACTACCGTGTTGACTGAGTCTACTATGTGTGCATGTACAATACAATTGTTAATCTCAATGTTTGTTAAACATCCGACAGACTTAACAATCAGTCCATGTTAACACTAACATGTACCACCAATGCACACTTATTGTTACACACATACAAGTCTCAACTTGTATCATTAATTAAACACATGTTTAATTATCTCATACACCATAATATGCCAATTTGGGGTTCAATTTCTCACTCACCGAAATTTGGATTTGAGAATATATATATACCACAAAAATATTTAATTACGA
Organism: Plectranthus barbatus; assembly: GCA_026898455.1. Lineage (NCBI taxonomy): Eukaryota > Viridiplantae > Streptophyta > Magnoliopsida > Lamiales > Lamiaceae > Plectranthus > Plectranthus barbatus. Next base: position 117,999 of record JAPKLW010000225.1, read on the forward strand.
CAAAATTATATATTTATCACGGAGAATTTATTCAATTAACCCCGAATTTCCATCAAGCACAACAGGGCTATCCAATCGAGGGTTGGTGCACGAGTTCCTGTGGCGTGCAACCGATCGGAGTGGCGGCGGTGTGGTTGGGGAGATGGGTTTGCGCGTAGGGATGCTACTGCACCATTAGCTCGTTGTTCTTCTCTCACAGTGGTTCGGCGAAGGGCGAGTTGATGCAGGGTGAACGGAAAGTGATGGGCGTGGCGCGTCCCCTCGATGATCGTGGCTGAAGGATTTTTTTTAGGCCATGTCGAATTGCTCTTCTTCGAGGTTGTCTAGGTTTTCGTAATCCTCCATTTTTTTTCTTTCTTTCTAGTGTTCCCACATACGGCACCAATTGTTGATGCTCAAAATTTTGTAAATTTCTTTTAAGTCTGAATACTTGAAAAGAATGAAAAAAAATTATTGAGAGTAATGAAGAAAAACTCATCTCTCCTTTTACAATAAATAAACAATTCTATATAAATGGAAACTGACTACAACTATGATGCTCCTTTAATGCTTTTCTTTTGTCTCGGACTTATTGAGTCAAATTACTTCGAATTTGACTTTCCTTTAAGGATGATTCCGTAGTCCACGATAGTTATCTCTTCAGATTCGTTGGATATTGCAATTGGTTCGATCGCTCCAACTTAGTCACTTGGACTGTACTTAATTGTATTATTTGTCTACCAATGATTTATTTCTTGGGTTGAACAATTTTCATATTTATTCTTTATTATCAACTTAAAATAATAAAATAATAAATATCAACAAAATAATTAGTTTTAATTAATCATAAATTATGTAATTACATATTTACCATATATATATATATTAATAATTACCTAATATATTGTAAAATTATTTTTGGTGAGTTACCATATGTATTTTAAATTACTTAAAATATTGTGAATTATTTGTGGTAAGTAATTTTTGGGGAAAAATTTTGGTTTGATCATGCCTTTTATATATATAGATTAAGAAGAAAAGATATATATTAAAAAAGGGAAAATTGGGAATTTTGTTCCAAAGTATTCTTAATTATGGAATTTTGTCCTAATTTTTTTTGATTATGTGATTATGTCCCACTGTTTGCTTCTGTTATGTTAAAATGTCCTCTATAACTGACGGTGTTAATTTTACGCTGACTCACCCATTAACTATCTCCGTGGCAATCACATGTCATACAACTTTTTATTTTTAATTGTAACGTGTAAAATATAATTCTGATCTGATTCAAAAACTAAAATAATAATCCCAAAATATGAAAAAAAAATACAACTTTACCTTTTAAAAAAAACCTAAATTGCGTCTCCCCAAATTCATCTTCCATCATACTCTCGCTCAACAAAACCAAGAAAAATTCTCTCGTGACTTATCTCTCTCCTTCAACAGAAAAAATTGTTTAGAACTCATCTCTTTCCTACTCATTCCAACACCTTCAAATAACAGTGGTGGAGCGATTTATTCTGATTTGTATTGATCTTTGTAGAGTTTTATGCTTAGTTTGTTGGGACCACATGACAAACTAGTGGGGCTGAGAGCTTGACGACAAATTGAAAGTAACTCTTGAACTCTTTAATTTTTATAATTTAAATATGTATAGTTTTTATGTTATTGTCAATTTTCGTGTCATTGTTCCTATTTTATTTTAAAATTAGTTTGTTTATTTCTAGTTTATATGAAACTAGTTGGCATATGCTTTGTGATTTATGAATATTAGTAATGACGGTGGCATATGTTTATTTATTGAAGAATTTGTTTTGATGATTTTTGTTAAAGGTTTACGATGGATAAAAAAGATAAGGAGAACCGTAAATATGTAGAGGTGGCAATAGATGAGGATGAGATGATGCAAACTGTCGAAGATATTATTGATATACAAGTCATTCATGGTGGCATTTTTCGGGGTGGAAATTGTTATATTGGAGGTAAGAAAGATGTTGTGAAAATGGTTGACTGGATGCTCTTTCAATTTAAGGATTTAGAAGCATTCGTCAAATCTTTAGGATACCACAGTATGCTAAAGTGTGCTTTTAGAGTTGTCAGTGATGTGGAAAACTATATATTTTTTTATGATAATGATGGTTATGATAATAATGTTTATAATCATGTTGATTCTGGGAAGTCTATGTTGACACTCTATGTTGAATGTTTGGATGCTGATTTGACTAAGTCAATTGGAATTGATGGTATTGATAAGTGTAAGACTATCTCTAATGATGTCGCCAGGGTTAGAAGGGTTAATAATTTAGATGAAGTTATTTATCAAGAAATTGATAATAATGACATATCAGAGTACGAGTCTTCAGATGACTCACCATATTCATTGGATTCTGATGATGATGTGGGATATAGGAGAAGCAAGCGCACAGTTAAATCAAAAATATATAAGAGTAATGTTGACAATAAGACTCTTATATTTGAGATTGGGCTAAAATTTAAAGATTTTACTGAATGCAAGGAAGGTATTAGGACTTGGGCAATAGAAAATGGATATAATATTCGATGGAACAAATCGAACGAAAAAAAATTACAGGCTAAGTGTGATGGAGGCTGCCCATGGATGTTGTATGCTAGTAAATTGCCACATGAATCAACCTTTATGATCAAAACAATCATAAATGAGCATACATGTGTTAGAAGTAGCACTAACAGGCAAGTAACTAGTGATTGGTTAGCTGGCATTCTTACACCTGTCCTAAAGAGGAATCCTAACTATCCTGCGAAGGAAATGGTTCTAGATGTTAAGTTGAAGTATGGAGTCACAGTGACTGAGGATCTATGCTACAAATCAAAGTGGAAAGCATTAGAGAAGTTGAGGGAGTCCCTTGAGAGTCACTATAAGAACTTGAGATCATACATATTTCATTTGCAACACATGGACAGGGAAGGAAGATTTCTGTTGAAAACAAATTTGAATAGCAATGATCACCCTGTATTTGAGAGAGTTTACATAGGATTTTCAGCTTTGAGAAAATGATTTTTGGTGGGATGCAGAAGATGTATATGCTTTGATGCATGTTTCTTGAAAACAGTATTGGGTGGAGCTTTATTGGCTGCAGTTGCTAAAGATTGTAACAATAAAATGTGGCCAATATCTTGGGCTATAGTTGAAAAAGAAAGTGAAGAAACTTGGACATGGTTTTTCACACATTTATTTGAAGATCTTAACATCATTGATGGATTTGGTTGGACATTCATGAGCGACAAACATAAGGTAATATTTAAATATTTTATTCAAGTTAGGTATTATTTATAATCTAATTAATTATAATTTCTCGTTTGCTTTTCAGGGTATAATCAACAGTATCCTTAAATTGGCTTCTAATGCTGAACACAGGCATTGCGCAAGACATGTATATGCTAATTGGAAGAAACAATTCCCAGGCCCGAAGTTAAAATCTTTATTTTGGGGAGCAGTGAAGTGCACGAATAAGAATGACTTCAAATACAAGATGAGTTTGTTGAAAGAGGAGTCTGATGAAGGTTATAAGCAATTCATGGATAGGGAACCAAAAAAGTTTTGTAAGTCTTTAATCTCCGCCTATACTAAGACAGATACAGTTGATAATAATATTTGTGAATTTTTCAATAGCTATATCCTTAAATCTAGGGATAAGCCATTAATTGAAATGCTTGAAGAAATTCGTCAGAAATTGATGACTAGAATGCCTGAGATTGTGAAGAGCTTAAATGCCTCTTCAGATATTTTGTGCCCAAATGTGAACAAGAAGTTAGGGAGACTGCAAAAACTTGTTCAGTCTTGTGTGATTAATCCTGCAATGGATAATAAGTTTGAAGTACATGCATTCGACGAGACATCCATTGTAGATCTTTTAAAGAAAGAATGCAGTTGTAGGGCTTGGGATTTGACAGGCATCCCATGTTTTCATGGTCTTGCTTGCATTAGACATGTTCGGGATGACCCGGTGAAATATGTAGATGAGTTCTACCATAGACAAAATTGTCTTGATGCATATAAGCATTATTTGAGTCCTATTTATGGGCATAAAGATTGGCCGGTTCTGGATGAACCTAGTATACTTCCTCCTCCTTTTGTTCGACAACCTGGTAGATTGAGAAAAAATAGGAGGAAAGATGTAACTGAGGAACTAAGACAAGGAAAGCAAAGATTGTCTAATAAAGGTGCCAGAGTAGCGTGCACGAGATGTAAAGGAATTGGTCATAATATGAGAACATGTAAAAAGCCTCCGGTGCTAGAAGAAGAATATGTCACTGAGCCTCCAACCCTTAAAAGGAAAGCAGAAAGATCAAAAAAACCTCTGAATTTTTCTAAAGAACATGGGACGAGCACTCTCGAGCGGAGAGAGATGAGACAGGTAAAATAATTATTTAATTATTATTTAAATCATTCTATATTATTTTCATTCTTTATTTGATGTAGGCAAGGACAGGTTATGGAGTACTTACCGGTGAATCAGGAAATATTTACATAAGACCTCCGGGTGCCATGAGAACGAATATCTACAAACAAAAAGAATGTGAAGGTGCAAGTCAGGGTTCTCAAGTGCTTGATGAGAGTACACCATGATCGACTGGTATTTAACATCATTTTGACTGAATACTCAAATCATCGCATAGTCTACATTTATTTATATCTGCTTTACTCTGAATTTATTGTGCATGTTTGGTCTATTTCTTGTGCACGTTTGCTTTCCATTTATTATGTATATTTGTCATTAATGACAATTAATTTTCAATTATCTTTTGTTAATGTTCAGATCCAAACCTCGTATGGATTGGTGGATGCATCTTTTGGGCAGATTTTTATTTTTGGGTTTTGATATTAAGGAAGCCTATCTATGTAATCAGAGCACATGTTGGTGATTATGGAATACATAAGTACTCTTTTTTTAGCAGGATATATGTAACCACTTCAGATTAATTATTTATGATTTAGTCTTTTTAGATGTTATGCTTTTTTTCATGAATTCTGAAGTGGAATTATCTTAAGGTATAATGTTTCTTATGGATTTACCCTTCCACTTTTACTATAAGGAATAGAGTCATTTTAGTTATTTTGTAAGCTTTCTATGGCATTATTTTGGGGGAATGTCAGCAGCAAGAATGACCAAAGTATGAATGCAAAGTTGCTAATAATCTATTTGCAAAAAAAAACTAATAATCTAAAATAAATTGCTAGAATTTCTCCATTACAATTTTCTCTTCTCGTATCTGCATCCGATGTTCATATTCAGCTTCAAGTTTCTTCATCCTGATTTTTTTTGAGCGACAATCATCCTAATTTCATATTGGCTTCTATCTTCTCCAGCCTCTTCTTTGTAGCGTTCCTTCTTCAAATTAAATGGATCAACAATTCTCCAAGTCTTCCCCTACATGATTCTTTGCATCATTGAAAATAACAATAACCACCATTCTACAACAAAAAATAAATAAAATTGGACAAAAATATTTTTCGAATTAAAACAATTCAATTGTAGCCATACAAAATATGTTCTCCACCAAACCTATCTAAGCATCACCCCAATTTCAAGATAATGAAATTGCCCCAGCAACAATACTACCACCAAGTCTACGGTGTAGCTAAACAAGTTTCCGCAGCAACATAGATAGAGAAACCAAGTTACCATTCACATATATCAGAAATAAATAGTTAAACAAATTGAAAAATTCTAGGTATTTACTCCAATCCATCGAGAATAAAAACTTCGAAAAACATAAACAAGTTACCACATACGATTTGTAGGGAAGCAAACAACAAATTAGCCAAAACTAAAAACAAAAAATATGTACTTGAGATTCCTCTGAATGTAAGGAGAAATCTGATAGTTCCTGTCTTCTTTACAATTACATTCATTATCTTTCTGGGAGTGGTGGGAAATGGGAACTTCTGGGGAATTTCTACCATAGAGGAGCTCCTATCTATTAAGAAATGGCAACCCGATAATAGAAATCAAAGTATCCCAAATCTTGTATGATTGGTAGCTGAAACATTAACAAATTCTCTTTAAGCTTAGGATAGAGAAGAGAAATCTTCCTTTAATTTGAAATTTAGGGTTTGTTGTGGAGGGGGAGAGAACTGGCAGTGGCGGGGGAGGGGTGGGAGAGAAATGTCACGATAGGGGAGATGAATTTTTAAGTTTAGTTGTTTTTTATTATTATTTTAATTTTTAAATTAAATTAAAATTATTTATTACACGTCACAATTAAAAAAAAAGTTGTATGACATGTGATTGCCATGTAGATAGTTAACAGGTGAGTCAGCGTAAAATTAACAGCATCAGTTATAGAGGATATTTTAACATAACAGAAATAAACAGTGGGATATAATCACATAATTAAAAAAAATTGGGACAAAATTTCATAATTAAGAATTATTTTTTTTGAAAAGGGAAATACTTTCCATTCAAATGGTAAAACAGTTACACATCGGCGATGATAGCGTGAGTAAGATGAGATGGCATCTGCCTTATACAAATGAATCTCGGACCTTTCGCCGCAAGATGTGCAACTTGATTCGCCGTCCTCAGGATATGGTGGAATGTTGGGTTGCCTATGGTTCTTGCTGTCTCCTTGATGTCTCGAACCATCGTATCGCAATATGGACCTGGTTGTTGAATTCCATTAATCTGCCGAATGAGCTCCAGGTTGTCGCTTTCCACTTCGTTCACTTGAAGGTGATATTGTTTAGCCGTGAGAAGAGCGTACCGCATAGCCAAACCCTCCAACAATGTACTGCTTCCTTTGGATCTTACAACTTCTTTAGCTGCAAGAATGGCTTCTCCATCTTCATTCCTTATGATAAAACCCATTCCAATCTCTGTCTCGCTGATGACGGCCATATCCACATTAAGTTTCAGCATTCCTTGTTCTGGCCTTACCCATTTTTCCTGCTTGCTGGTACCTTCATTTGCCATAGAATTTGTCCCATCCTCATTCAGCCTCATCCACTCAGCTTGTGCCCTCTGGATGATAGAAAGGGGCTGAGTTTTTTTCTTTTCGAATTCCCAAACATTTCTTGCTTTCCAGATTTCCCAAGCTAGCTGCAGAAAGTATTCAACACCTCCATGTTGTTTTTCAATCATGTCCCACAGTATATTTTTAAAAGAGCTTCCATTCAATCTATCAACTTCAAGTCTAAGATGAGAGAGATACCAAATTCTTTTGACGACATTGCAGTAGAGAAGGGCGTGGTCGACCGTTTCAAAGGCTTCCCCGCACATCGAACAAACAGGGTCAACATTCATACCACGCTTGTGGATGTTATCCTTCGTGGGGAGGATTTGGTTGCAAGTCTTCCAAGCAAAGACTCGGGTTCTTGGCTGCACCTTTAGTCTCCAAATTTTCTTCCATTCCTTTGAAGCCGAACTAGGAGAGGCTTGATTAAATGGGTAGTTCGAGCAAAGCTTAAGCGCCACATGATAAGCCGATTTGACCGTAAAATTCCCATTTTTGGAGAATTTCCAGAAACAGACATCCTCTTGCTCATGGTTGCAGATGGGTATGGCTAAGATATTCTCTGTGTCTTGATCATTAAAGGATTCCATGATTTTTTCATGATTCCATCTTTTAGAGTCAGCATCGATAAGAGAACACACCTTTTCGAAGTACAAGCTGGGGTTTTTAAGAGTCTCTGGTTTATAGAAGTTAGAGGTACCGATCCATCTATCTGCTCCAATGGTAACTCTCTGGCCGTTTCCAATTCTCCAAGCTATACCGTCCTTCACGATGTGAATAGTTTTATGCAAACTTCTCCAGAGATGGCTAGCTTGAGGTTTAATTTGCGCTTCCAGAATGTCCCCTTCCCTAAAGTACTTCTCCTTCATGATGCGAGCAACCAAAAGATCAGGATTCTTTTTAATTCTCCAAACTTGCTTGGCCAAAAGTGCCATGTTGAAGCAATGAAGGTTTCGAAATCCCAGACCACCTTCAGATTTTGGTGTGAGGATTTTACTCCAAGCAATCCAATGAGTTTTAATTTTTTCTTTTGAAGAACCCCAGAAGAAACGAGCAGTCATTTGCTCAAAGTTCTTGCAAACAGTCTTGGGGATAATGAAGCAGCTCATGAAGTAGCTAGGGATGGCTTGAATGACTGCTTTAATGAGAATCTCTTTCCCAGCTTGCGACAAATTTTTTTCGATCCAACCTTTCATTTTGGAATTTATCTTATCCTCCATTCCAGCAAACATCTCCTTTTTCTTCCGGGGAACGAGAATAGGAAGCCCCAAGTAGTAGCTCTTCCTATCCATTTCTTTAACCTGTAACACTTTGAAGATCTCCTTTTTTCTGTCCTCCAGGGTGTTCGGGGAGAGAAATAGTGCTGATTTCTGGAGATTGATTCTTTGCCCCGATATATTCTGATACCTTTCAATGAGATTTCTCAGCTCCATTGCTCCCTCTCTTGATGCGCGAGAGAAAAGAATAGCATCATCAGCAAAAAATAAGTGTGTGATGGGAGGAGCTTTTCTAGCCACTTTAACACCCCGGATGATACCCTTTTGCTCTGCCTGCTTCATGAGAAGAGAAAAAATTTCCGTACAGAAAAGGAACAGGAAGGGAGATAGGGGATCACCTTGTCGGAGACCTCTCTCCGGTGAGAATCCAGTAGAGATCAGTCCATTGACCAAGACAGAATATGAGACAGTTTTGACACACCTAAGAACCAAGTTAATCCATTTAGAATGAAAACCCATCTTGACCAGGATATTTTCTAAAAAATTCCAGTTGACACGGTCGAAAGCTTTACTGAGATCAAGCTTTAAAGCCATTGCACCATCCATCCCTTTCTTCCTATTATTTAATGAGTGGAAGACTTCAAAAGCGATCATAATATTATCTGTTATCAGTCTACCCGGAATGAAGGCACTTTGGTTTTCAGAAATGATAAATGGGAGAAACTTTTTAAGTCTGTTCGCGATAGTTTTGGAGATGACACGCGAGATCACATTTGACAGACTAATAGGCCTGAAATCACTGGGGGAGACTGGGTGCTTGATTTTAGGAATCAGTGTGATAAAAGTATGATTGAGGTGGGAGATGTCATTACCTCTATTGAGAATGCCAAGAACTTCCTTCAGAAAATCCGCTTTAACAATGTTCCAGTATTTTTGGAAGAACAAAGGAGTCATACCATCCGGTCCCGGAGACTTGTTAGGATGCATTTGCTTTAAAGCGTCAATCACTTCAGCTTCGGTATAATCTTTGATGAGCTCTTCGTTTATCTCCTGGGTGACACGAGGGTCAATGTCCCTCCAAATGTCAAAATCATCTTGACAATTCTCCTGCTTATACATCTGAAGGAAGAAATCCTGGAATTCCTTGAGAATGCCTTGCTGCTTGGTGATCCTCTCACCATTTTTACTTTTAATTTCTGAAATGGTATTCTTTTTTCTGCGCATACTTGCTTTCATATGGAAGAATTTGGTGTTGCGATCTCCTTCTTTCAGCCAGTGAGTTTTACTTCTTTGTTGCCAATATATCTCCTCCCTTCTGAGAATGTCATTCAGATCTTGCTCCGCCTTGTTGATCTCTTTTCTAGTATCTTCCTCAAGGTCAAGCTGCTGTAGGTTCTCAATTTTTCTGGTCAACTCTTCCTTGACTTTTTTAATACTTCCGAACTTCACATTTGCCCAGGAAGTCATGGACTGTGCACAATTTTTGAGTTTAACAGCTATGTTTTCGTGAACATCAGTGTTCAACCAACTATTTTTACATATCTCCTCAAATTCAGGGTGTTCCATCCAAGCGTGCTCCATTCTGAAAATCTTCTTTTTTGGTGTGACAAATTGCTCCGTTTTTAATCCTGTAATGAGGATTGGGGCATGATCTGATTTAATCCTGGGAAGATGCTCAACCAGATAGTGTGGAAAGAGACACTTCCATTCCTCTGTAGCAAGTGCCCGGTCAAGTCTGCACATGATATTTTCCATCCCTGTTCTTCCGTTAGTCCATGTGAATCGATTACCTTTCCAACCCAAATCGTTCAGACCACAAACTTTAGTTACTCCTCTGAAGTCTTCCATAGAGGAATCAGATTTGAGATTTCCCCCTTTCTTCTCATAATTGAACATAATCTCATTGAAATCTCCCAGATAGAGCTTCGCATTCTCTGAAGTTTGATCAAGGTGCAGCATGAGATCCCATGTTTTTTTCTTATTTTCAGTTTCCGGCCAACCATAGATCGCATTGCATGTCCACACCTGATTTGCATCGTCTTCGATCTTCACAGATATATGGTTTCTGGAATATGAGATGATATCCAGCTGAACATCATCACTCCATAACAGACATAAACCTCCTCTTCTTCCACGGTTTCTCCTATCACATGTGACAGCCAAACAACCTTTAAATTTCAACTTGCTGGTGTTCACTCTATTCATTTCTGAGTCAGTAAGCTTGGTTTCCATCAAGAATATGAGCTGCGGTTTAGCCGAAATCAGGACCTTCGTTAGGATACGAACTGTCTCCGGGTTCCCAAGCCCGCGACAGTTCCAACTGAGGATTTTCATTGCTCTCGGCAGGGCTGCCACGCAGCCTCTGCCGTTATCTTCGGATCACATTCCCCTTTAATTTTCTTTATGCCTGCCGCACAGGTAACATCCACTTCCATAGGATCTTCTTTCCTTTTATAACTTGTCTTTGACTGATTTTTCTTTTCAGGTACTTGTCTTCCTTGATATCTTTTCCAAACTTTTGGCTTATTTTTCTGGTTCCCCTCTTCCCGTTCCTCTTTTTTCAGAGTTTTCAACTCGGTGATTTGTATTGGAGAAATAGCTTTTGGCTGTATCATATCTAGGAGAATGTTAGTTGGTGTGTAGGGCATTAGAAGATCAGGGTTTTGGGTAAAGGGAATAATATGTTTGGGAGTATTTGGAGGTAATGGTTTTTTGTCCTGGGTGCATCTTTGGTGTGGTTTGGCTGGTATCGTTGGTGGGGGACAGTTGGTGGGAGGATTGGTTTTTTGGAGGTTGTTGGAGGGAGTGACAGGGGCTTGAGGTTTTGGTTTGTCCAAGTTCACCTCCAGGTTGGCAAAATAGGTGCTTTCCTCGTGGGTATTTTGACTGCTTGTGGCGGTTTTGTTCCCTTTGTAGACCACTTTTTGATCACCCCTTTGGGTATGTATATCACTTACCCCAATTTTGCCCAAGTTTGTTTCAATTTGCTGCATGGAGTCTCTCTTTTCTTCCCCCTCCAACTTCATGTCTAGCCCAGTATCCTCTTTTTTGTCAGCAGAATGCTGGAAAAGAGTTTTTCTAAAACCTTCAGCTGAAGTGGAATGGTCTCTTTTAGAACTCACCATTTGCTTGAGGGGTGAGGCTCTTATCCATTCCCCAAACGGCATACATTTTTCTTTCCCTCTCATATTTCCATGCTGTTCTTCATCCATCTCGTCGCATTCATTAAAGTTGTGCCCTAATTTTCCACACCAATAACAGAAGGTTGGGAGCCTTTCGTATGTAACCGGGATCCAGCATGGTTCTCCGCTATTAAGTCTGATTTTTGTGCCTTTTCTAATGCTTTGTTTTAAGTCCATTTCAATCTTAAGTCTAACGCTCCTCGAACAACCCTGAATGGAACTTTCATCAATTTCCAACACTGTACCAAATCGAGCCCCTATTGATTTTAATATCTCTTCGTTCCTAGTTTTCAGCGGTAAATCATACAGGCGAATCCAACAAGGGGCTGAGTCAAAATGCATAAGTGATGGCTGGATATCATTTGATAACAACTTTAAAACCAGCAGATGTTTGTTAAAATGCCATGGCATCATATCCAGAACCTTTTCCATATCTCTCTTAGAGTCAAACTGGAAGGAGAATAAGTTCGTACCTATTTCAGCGCAGGTAAGGTCTTTGATCGGATTCCACATTTTATAATTAAGAATTATTTGTGACAAAATTCCCTATTTTCCCTATTAAAAAAACTTTTCTCTTCGCGAGCACTCTAACTTTTGTCCGCGGCGCAAGTTATCCGACGCCTCTAAACCGCTACGTGATGTCCACCGGCACTGTCCATCGGCCGCCGGCGAAACTCTACGATCTCGATGTGACAATCGTCTCCGCTAAACACCTAAAGAACGTGAACTGGAGAAACGGCGATCTCAAGCCCTACATCATCCTATCGGTCGACCCGGAACGCCGTCAGGCCACCAAACCCGACGATTCCGGATCCACCCGACCTGTATGGAACGAGCGCTTCCTTCTGCCGCTTACTCTTCCGCCCAGGGAATCCACCCTAACGCTTGAAGTCTTCCACTCCAAGCCGTCGGAGACCTCGAAGCCCTTGGTCGGTACTCTCCGACTCGAACTCCGGGATATTTTCGCCGACTCGGACGATTCGGTCTCCCGAGTTAGGGCTTTCGAGCTCCTCCGCCCTTCCGGCCGTCCCCACGGTAAGATCCGGTTGAAGATAGGCTTGATGGAGCGCCCTGTGGAGAGTTACCATCCTGCCCCTGCTTCCGGTTATTATTACTCTTCTGCCCCTCCGCCACCCATGCCGTACAGGGGATACACTCCGCCGTATTCTACTCTCCCACCGCCATCATCTTTTTCCCCACCTCCGCCGCCCTATCACTCGTACTCGGATCCACACTCAGGATATTATTCACCTTTTTACTCGCCGGCACCGGCTCCAGCTCCTCGTCCGTATTTGGAGCGGCAGTTGCACTCGAGCTACGGTGGCTCGGGACCTAGTGCTCCGGTAGATTACACGCCGTATGATTACCACAAGAGAAGTTTTGGGAAGTCGGGAATGGGAACGGGAACGGGCTTGGCGGTGGGAGCGGTGGCCGGAGGTCTCGCAGGGGTGGCATTGGAAGAAGGTATTAAATATGAGGAAGAGAGGATTGCAGAAAGAGTGGATAATGGTTTGGCTTCGACTGCTAGGGATGATCGGTACGGCGAGTATCGAAGTAATTATTAATGTAAGCTTTAATTTGTTCTAAATATTTGCTCTCGAGTATGACTTTGTCGTTAAGTTCCTACATAAAGATTGGCTTTTTCAGTGAGTTCTTTTAATTGTGGATTTTATGATCGAACTGAATCCTGATAGTGTGTAGTGATTTATGTATATAAACTTTTGGTATTGCGAGGAGTGAACATGTTTTCTAGTGTTCTGCCTTCAATTTCTTGAATTCTGTCTTTTTCGTTGTGAATTTTTAACTTCCTAATGGGATCTTGTTGGGTTAATTTTTCATTTTGTTGCTTAAAAACCGAATATTGATACAGTTCTAAGAAATATGATAGTGATTTTGTGTTCAATCTGAACTTATCCATTGATTTCATATAAGATAATAATGAGACATGTTGAATAATGAAGCTTGAGTTGTCATTTTGATCCCATTATGAGATGAGCCATGTTATTAATTTGATCCTTGGCCATAATAACCTACCTCTCTATGATCTTTTTATGGAACTTTTTTTAATATATGGGAATGGGGGTACACAATTTAAATAGGAAGGGGGCCTTCCTTCCTAATTTAAACCTATGACCATTGGTCATAGGCAAAGTTCTTTAACCACTATTATGTGTTTCAGGACTCTTTCTGGATTAGTTTACTCTGAGATATGTCTATAAACATTTTATATCAAACTTTTATGCATCTTCGTATGTGAAACTTAGCAGAAGTAGAGCCAACTCTTGCCAGACTTTCTAGGTAGCCAGCTTAGGTTGTCTCCTGTGGCTGATACAAGTTGGGCAGGAGCTATTCTCCCATAATACTTTCCGTTTGGCTTAAAAACAGTATTTTAATCGTTTTATCCTTAAAAACAGAAACTCTTCTCTTGGCCCTCAATCTAGTAAAGGGGAGCAGTGTGAGAATGTGTTAACATGCATCAGCTATGCAATGGTAAACCACTCAGATTGCGGCCGTAAATTTAAAAATTGGTATGAAATCAGGAAAACCAAGTACTCAAATCCAGGGTTAGATTGTAATATTATTATTTTGTGTGTGGACAATCTGAGAGATGTAGAGCTTACATTTTGACTTGCTCATTTCATGTTCAACATACCAGACTAGATAGTATGTTTGTTAGTTGGGGGAGAGATTTCACATTGTTGCAATATATATGTTCCTGCAGCAAAGAAGTATATGTTAAAGAAGCTCTGGAGCAGCATTTGATAAACTCCCCCAGTTTTTCATAGGCTTGATTTATTTACGAATCATGATGCATGCTACTGAGTTTTGTGGTCTTTTTTCTTGGGTAAGTCGAAAAGGGCTCGCGTTTTGAATGAATCTTGCCTTGCTTGTGATAATATTCTCCTATCTTATTCTTTTCATATCCTTCAGTTTTTTTACTGAATAGAAGGGTTATGGCCCTTCATTGCTTGAGGTATTGCTTGAGTTGTAGTGGTGAAAGTTACTTGCTTGTGACCAAGAGGTGATGAGTTTGATGGGTGTGTGTGAGTCTAAAGAAAAGGCCAAACAGCAGCCTTTCAAATTTCAATATTGGACTGATTATGGCTCGAACTGAGATTAATCGTAAAATAGTTTAAATAGAATTCATAAACTTGTACGTATATATATAAAAACTTGTGTAATATTTGGAAAGAAAATTGGTGAATTTAGAGCCAAAAGAAAGGAAAAAAAAAAGGAGGGGGAAATATTTTTCAAAACAATATACAAATAATCTAATTCAAAATATTATGATAATAATAGTACTCACTTTATTGAATAATAATTTATGTTTCAGTAAATATATTATAGGTATTAATTATGTATTGCATAAAAATGTGAAAAAATACTAAACTTATTTAATAAACTATCACCACATATATTATTTATTCAGAATTGTACTCAAAATAAAAGTATTTCAACTTTATAAAAATAACATAGAGCTTACAAGAATATAATTTAATTTACAATATTTGTCTACATTTTTAATTAAATATCTTATACCAAAAGTTATAGTTTAATTTATATCATTTTACCAATTCAATGTCTAACATTTATAAAATTATAATGTTAATTTTTTTTAAATAAAATAGATATTATAAATTAAAACGAAATCATTCTTAAAAAAGTATGAAATTAAAAATTAAAATAATAAAATAAAAATTTTAATATTCAAATTGCATTAATTGCATTGCTAACATGTTTGTTTTGTTGTTCATTTTAAATAATTTTTGCAATTTAAATTTCCTAAAATAGATTTGCCATATAATTCCATTTATTTAAAGTTTAACAATTTTACAAAATTAAATTATTATATGAAATGAATTTTAAATAATAATAATAATATCTAATAATTATTTCAAAAAAAACACATTTTATTTCAACTTGCACACTATATATTATACATATTGAGATATTTCAACTATTATTTAATAATTGCAAAAATAAAAATATTTTATATAATATTTTTTATTTTAATATGGCACCATTTTCAATAATTTTGGAGTGAAAAGCTGGGATTCCTTTAGTATATAGTATAGATTTCTAAATTTTGTTTATAAATATAATGACTTTATGATACGATATTTAAAAAAACAAAAAACAAAAATGGATTCAATCAAATAGAATCCATTGAATTTAGATTTGAAGCATGAGTGACGTACTCTATTGCTCGAAAATGCATAAAAAAATATATTGGGATTTTTACAAAAAAAGTTGTAGCACAAATCTCTTTTGATATAAAATAGTAAGTGTGAAGTCACTATTCAAATTGATGTTTCCATATTGTTGCACATCATTATTGATTTTATTTCTAAACAAATCAAAGTTGAACAATTAAACAAACATCCATGATCCACCATTCAAAATCAGTATTATCAAATCCATCATTTTGTTTATTCTCCCACGCCCACCATTGCATCTTTACTTAGTTAAATAAATCTTTTTTAAAGAGAGGCACCTGCATAATTATCTCATTTAATTCATTTCTCTCTTTATGCTATAAATTCATAATTTATTATAGAGTGTATAGTGATGGAACGATCATTTTAATCCACACTATTGGTAGGACTTCGAATATAGCTTCATTATCATTTTTCTACTCAAATTATTAAATCTAAATTCACCACCAATAATATGCTTTTTGTATTTCACAAGATCAGTAGTTCATAAAGATAAAAGTTTGTGCGAGATGGTGAGACATGCGCATTCTGATCGAAATAATTACTTATGCATAACACATTCTGATTGAAATGCTCACATCTTCGTGTCGAAATGTTGTCTTTCCGATAGAAATGCTCTCAACTCTCATTTCCAATCCGAGCATTCTGAACCCTGATTGAAATACTCTAATTCCGATCGGAATGTGTTGTAATATCTTTACAATAATACATGTCTCACAGCAGACCTAGTCTTTATAAAAGAATTTTTCTTAATTAGTACTTTTTATATGAATTGTTTCAAGATTTTGAATTTCATACTCATTATATATGTGTGTAGGATCATATTCAAATAAGAACTTATCTTCATGAATGAATTATGAATTCTAGTTATAATGTACGTAATACTTATAGCACATGTGATATAATGAACTTAACATGTATTATAATAAATGGAACTTAGTATTTTTTATAATGAAAAATCACATATATTATAACGAGAATTCTTAATTTATTCTTGAAAATAAATTCTTATTTGAATACGCATGCAGGGGCTGCTTCATATTCCACCAAAAATCTTTTTTATTTGTAATTCTAAGCAGCAAGTATACAAAGTTGATGTGCTGTGTTGAATGCGATGGAGATGGTGTGGAATATGAATTTAATTATTTTTGGATGTAAAAACATTCTGATTCTTGAAATAAATATGATGCCGTACAATGTATTTTCTCTTCCTATATTTTTTTTTATTTTTATAATATCATGATCCAACTTTTTCTGGAATAGTCCCCCTCGTAAAGAAAAAAAAATAGATAAAAATATGAAAAGAAATATGATACGAAGGAGTTGAAATTAAGTAGAAACAAAAAAAATTTCAGCTCCCCTCACGAAAATTTTCTGAATCCGCCACTGATTATGAAGAATGCACATTGCAAATATATATTTTTATAATATACTCCAAAATATTCAACTGTATCCAATCATGCAACCCCCCTATCCTCCTTTTTTGTATATGCGCTCCATTGACTCGTGTATTCCACTAATCATCAACATATACCACACATTTTCATTTATGAATCTCACATGAAATAATCTTCTTTTTCTTTTTAATAGTGTTAGAAGATTTGTGAGAAATTTCTTTATTTTATATTTGGTTTTGGTGGTTTAAAGCTAGTGTTTAGATCTAATTAAGTATGTCTCTAGCTTAGTTCCAGTACGGTCTTAAATGTAAAGTCCTTCATAGGTTTTTTATTGAGTTGTAAGCTGGAACTTATCAAAAACCAGACTGATGGATCAGTCTGGATGCGCAAGACTCAACAGACTAAGGTTCAAATCAAACCTAATAGTCTGGGATACATGAGTCTGGAACTGACTGGTTTGGGTCTACATCAAGTATGGAACTGACCAATATGATCTCATCAGTCTGTATACCAAACTCACAAGTTCGGATAGCAAACTTACCAGTCCAAGGAACAAGCGTAACTGAATGATGATGTCACCAGCATGGACTTGCAAGTATGACGATATCAGTATGTAATTCTAAGTTCTAGTCCTGGCGCAAAGAGATAATAAGAATGTCCAGAGAAATGTACTCACAAGTACAAACTTTAAAGATTGGAGATTCTTTAAAGTCTGCAAGCCCAAGACTTCAATCTTGATATCTCGGACTGACCAATCCAGGATTCCTCAGACTGATTGCAGATTGCCGTTCTGACAAAAGGTGAACAGTCATTGTCCCTGTCAGAAAAAAGCGGAGCACATCCAGGATCTCTTGAAAAAGCACCACCTATCCGCCGATCATTGCGGTCAACAAAGACTTCCGATTGGACAAGATCCAATCTGTCTCTAACAGATATCTGGATTCAAATCTGAAGATCTCCGCCTATAAATAGTCGAAGACTTCTAAAATCCATACCAACCGAACTTGCTATTTACGAACAAGTTGAAACGGTGCTAAAATCTCTACTCAACGTTTGAGGTTGTTAAAGCTTTTTCCTATGTCACTCTAGTGAGCACGAGACTCCGAACTTTCGAGTTTTTGAGTTATCTTGGTAATCTTTCTCTCCAAGAAATATTACAACAGTCAAGTACGTCCAATACTTTGACTCTTACGGGCAATCTGCCGCCAAACTGATAGTTTCGGGGAAACTCTAACACCCCATTTCGGCGACGAGGAGATTGTGTGGTGTTGCGGGTGTTTTGTGTATTAAGAAGCCCAAGAACGAATTCTATAACTTGAAATGTAATAAAAAGAATTGCGATGTAGATTGTCAAAAATTGAATTGAAAAACTAGTGCTAAACTTATACTAAATACAAATACTGAATAAATCGAGCTGCGTCGAACTGTGTCGACCAATTATTTCAGCAAGAAAATAAGGAGTAGTGCGTAATTAGATGAACGTGCTCTTTTTAGCTAAGATGGTGATTAGTGCAGTCATTCGCCCCTTGATTATGCCTTTCTCAGAATATTTATAAGGATCTTCAAGTGGGTTCAAATGGGTAACAGCTCCGGGTCCTACGCCTCGCAATAATGACTGGCAATTAACTCCTCGATACGCTGATATCGGTTTCCGTGAGAGCCACCCCTCGCTTTTACTCTCATTTATTGCCCCTTCTATCTGCATGTGTATATCTCCGACTTTAATTACGCTTTATCGAACTGGCCACATCGACCTACCTTACTGAATCGAACTGTCCTTTTATTCTGACTCCTTTCCTGCTGAATCGAACTACTTCTAGTCGAGCTACATCTCAAACTAGTTGAGATGAATTAATCTTGACTTGTTTATAAGGCCTATAATCCGGGCCAATCATCCTTCTTTTTCTGTGAGATAAACTTTGGGCCGCATTCTTGGGCCTTTTAATTGGGCCGCTTATTTCTGACCCTGAACAATAGTTCGGCTTAGCGAGGTACTTTCTAAGGAGCTCGGTAAGTCGAATAACTCCCATTCCAGATGTATGACTCTTTGAACCCTTTCTAAAGAGAGTTCGAGATATTGCGAAGTGCTTTTCAGCATCTTCTCGGCCCGAAGAATCAATTCCTCTATGGGTGACTCTCCTAATTCGTACTTCTCTGTAAAGTCGTGACGAATGTCGTAGGCTGCGGGCCCGAAACTGCAGCGCGTTAAATAGACAGTTCGGGTTTTATCTTTCTTTTAGCCATCTGGTTGCCCCTCATGGGGGTTTTCAATTTTTATGATGGGAGCAGATTCATGTTCCACTTGATCGTACTCCCATGGAGTTCAATGAGTCAAACTCGTTTTGAATTTTCCCGCCCAATCAGCTATGGCAATTGCGTAATTTCCGCGCTGACTGGGGTTAATCATGGGCAGATGGACGGTCGTGGACCTTTTAATCGCCTTCATGCGGGAGACGTTTATTTTACTTTCCCACATATATTCTCCCCTACTTCTCGGCGATTTGATTTCAAAACATCGCTCGGAGAATCTTCAATTCACTTCCGATCTCACGGCCATTTGGATACAGGTAATTATTCGCTTCTTTTCCCTCCACTCTCCCTCAATTTTGTTTACGTCTGTGGTATTTGAAATTCTGGGTTTTTGAATTTTTGGTGAAATCGGGTTTCCAGCTATCGAGTCTGACCATCTTCAATAGTCCTTCAGTCTTATTCAACTAGGTTTTAGCCCCTTTTTTAGTTATGTCATCACATTCCGAATTCCAAAACCCTACGGATCACGATTCTGATGACCATATCCCGACGTCGCCTTTCACCCCGTCTCCTAAAAGTGACGTAATCATTCCCTCCACTGTCGAGCCTAACTGGGGCTTGCTTCTTCAAGAATCGGAGTTACCTAGAACCTCGGGGAAGGGAAAACTTATAGACGAGCCTTCCGAAGAGGTCTCCTCATCAGACTCCGAAGATGAAAGGCCCATCGCGGAGAACTTTCACCGCTTGGAACACGCGCTTGGTACTGGGGAGGCTAGTGGGTCTGCCCGCGAAGTGGCAGTTCCTCGCGAGCCACAGATTATAGGTCGTTGGGTTCTCCCCGAAGGATGGGAATCCCATCGGGTACTTGAGGCTGTATCTTCTATCACCAAGCAGAAGATGTTGGCACTAGCTGATGCCATACCCTACCTCAGCATCGTCTATATCCGACCCAGGCCCCATCGACGTTGTTTCGACCCGCCGGTTGGGTACACGACCTTCTATACTGCCGCTATGGAAAATGGAGTCGGCCTCCCCATTCACTCATTTTTCAGTGGCGTTCTTGCTTCCTACAACATATCCCCCTTCCAGTTAGCCCCGAATAGCTGGTGCCATCTCGTAGGGGTCTTCTTGGCTTGGATGGATCGTGCAGACAACATAAGTGTGAGCAACTGGGAGTGGCCCAAGCTGCATTTCAACAAGTTTGTTACCGCTCACACTATTCTTGATCATAACGGTCAGCTTAGCGAGCTTTCGGAGAACATGAAGAGCCGCGGAGTTCCCCCTGAGCAGGTCGCTCGAGCTCTTCGGGAGAAGAAGAGAGCCCGCGATGAGGTGGAAGCGAAGCGCCGCGAGGACAATCCTCCCAAGAGACCAACATCAACGGTGTCTCAGCACCCTCCTACTCCGCCCTCTCCTCCATTCGGGACTCCTCCAGAGCACCAAAGGGAGAGTCTCCAGACTCCCCGTTTGGACTCCTCTCGCAAGGAGTTTGAGCGCAGCAGGGAGAGGGACAACAAGGAGAGAGAAAGCGGTGGATCTGAGCACTGCCGCCTTCCTCACGCTCGGGATCAGGATCCTCCAAAAGAAGATCTGGAGAGGGCCCTCACCAAGACTCCGACTCTGGTGCCCAACACAAGGGTGGATTCCTTCCTAATCCACTCTCGCAAATTGCTGCTGGATCCTCCGACCCTCGATCTTACATCGGGGTTGATCTTTAATCAGCTCATCCGATATGAGCACCGATAACTGGAGGTAAATACTCCTTATTTCTTCTTCTTTTTTTCCTATTGTGCCATCATTAGCAGGGCCTGATCCCTTCACTCATCGATCAGCTCCAAGTTTTTGAGAAGTTTATCTTTGTTACTGATTTCGTCACATAACTCGACCCGCGGGCTTCTCGCTTTTACCTCGACCGGTATTATCGCTTCCTCACCGTATGCTAACGTGAAGGGAGTATTTCCCGTAGCAGTTCATGGGGTGGTCCGATATGCCCAGACTACTCCTAGAAGTTCCTTGACCTATCTTGACTTGTGTGCATTCAATCGCTTCTTCATGGTTGCCATTATTGTTTTGTTCGTTGATTCTGCTTGCCCGTTTGCCTCCGGATATCGAGGTGTTGAGAATATCAACTTTATTCCATATTGATCACAGAATTCTTGGACCCTTCTCCTGGTGAGCTGCGTGTCGTTGTCTATTCTAATTTATTTAGGTATTCCGAATCGACACAGTTTGTTCATCCAAAGGAACTTGATCATCTCCGGTTCTCGGATATTGCAAAATATCTCTGCCTCTACCCATTTCGTGAAATAGCCGGTTACCACGAGCAAGTACTCCTTTTGACCGGTTCCTTTCCGACGATATCTATTCCCCATGCCATGAAGGGCCACACGGGGATGGTGGCGTGAAGGGGCTCCGCACGGCTCTGCGCGGTGATCTCTTCACAACTTCTTATGTATTCCCTTGTATCCTTTCTCAGAATTGGCCAATAGAATCCTGTCGATATCACCTTATGTGCTAGGGAGCGAGCTCCCTGATGGCTTCTGCAATCCCCTTCATGTATTTTCATTAGAAAAATTGGTGCCACATTTGGGGGGATACATTTAAGGAGGGACCCTTCCAATGATCTACGGTACAGCTCGCTGTTATGAATGGTGTATTTTGCGGCCATGCGTGCCAATCGGACTGCTTCTGCCCTTTCCTTCGGTACGGCCCCTTCTTCGATGTACTGGAGTATCGGATCGATCCAGGAACTTCCCTGTACTATCTCGTTTACTTCTTCGCCCTTGGTCACGACGGGGTCTTCCGCCCAGGTTATTGGGATAGGTCTTCCCTGCCTCTCTTGCTGGGAAGATGCCAAATTTGCTAGTGCGTTCGCCTCTATGTTCTCCTCTCTGGCTACATGCTTTATTTCAAACTCGTCGAACTCTCCGTTGATTGCTTTCGCCATCTCATGGTACTTTGATAAGCGCGGCTCTTTCACTTGGTACTGGTTATCTACTTGCAGTACTAATAGCTGCGAGTCGCCTTGGACTTGTAAACGTCGGACTCCTAGTTCTCTTGCGAGTTGCATTCCTCTTATTAATGCTTCGTACTCTGCTTCATTATTTGTTGCTTCGAATTTGAGGCAGATAGCCTGCTCGAATTGCTCTCCCCAAGGACTTCTTAACTTTATTCCAGCTCCGTTTCCACTCATATTGTTGGAACCGTCGACTTGTAGTACCCACAACTCCTTTTCGTGCTCCATTACTTCCAAATTCGCTAGTTCTTTCTCAGCCTCTTGCTGCAAGTTTACTGAGTATTCCGCGATGAAGTACGTTAGGGCTTGAGACTTTATCGTTGTTCTCAGTTCAAACTCGAGTCCGAAGCCCCCGATTTCTATGGGCCACTTCAGCAATCTTCCAGAAAGGCTTGGCTTTGAAAATACGGTGCGAAAAGGGTATGAGGTTACCACCTTTATCGGGTGTGCTTCGAAGTAAGGCCTCAGCTTTTGTTGTTATCAGGGCCAGGGCCAGGGCCAATTTTCCCAACGTTTTGTACCTGGTTTCGGCCTCGAGTAAGGGTTTACTCTTGTAGTGGATGGGTGTTGCTTCCCCTGATATTCCCTTACTAGGACGACACCAAGGGCATGGTCCGAAACAGACAAATATAGTAGCAACGTCTCCCCCTGCCCTTGTTTTGAAAGTAATGGGGGATTTTGTAGGTACTCCTTTAGTTGCTCTAAGGCTTTCGCACACTCTTCTGTCCATGTGAACTGCTTCCCTTTCCATATGACTCGAAAGAAGTCGTGCGTCTTATCTGAATAACGTGATATAAACAGGCTCAAGGCTGCCAACCTCCTAGTAAGTCTTTGAACTTCTTTCGAGTTCCAAGGGTGAGCCAGCTCTTTCACCGCCCTGATCTACGTCGGATCGGCTTCTATTCCTCGATTGGTTATGACGTATCCTAAGAACTTTCCTGAGGGCACCCCGAACGTGCACTTCGCTGGATTCAATTTCATATTGTACTTCTTCAAGATATCGAAGGCTTGCTTTAAGTGCTGCACGTGCTCTGAGGCCTTCTTGGACTTTACCAACATGTCATCGATGTATACTTCCATGGTTTTGCCGATGAGAGGCTCGAACATCTTGTTTACCAGCCATTGGTAGGTCGACCCTGCGTTTTTGAGTCCGAAGGGCATCACCTTGTAGCAATAGATTCCCTTATTTGTCATGAATGTCGTCTTCTCCTGATCGTCTGGGTGCATCATGATTTGGTTGTATCCCGAAAATGCGTCCATGAAACTGAGTAGTTCATGGCCCACTGTGGCGTTGAATATACTATCGATGTGCGGCAGAGGATACGGGTCTTTTGGGCAAGCCTTGTTGAGATCTGTGCAATCCACACACACTCGATTCTTCCCATTCTTCTTCTTTACCACTACAACATTATCTAGCCATGTCGGGTATTTTACTTCTCTTACCGAACTGATGTCGAGTAGTTTTTGTATCTCCTCGTTGATAGCCCCATTCTTCTCTGGCGTGAATTTTCTCCTTCGCTGTTGCACGGGTTTCATGCTGGGGTTAACTTGCAACTGATGTGTCATTACTTCCGGATCTATACCGACCATGTCCTTGCGTAACCATGCAAACACAGAGCGCTCCTTGGCTAGAAACTTCAAAAGCTCGTTCCGAACTCCCGGATTGAGATCGCTTTTGATGTTGGTCTTCTTATTTGGGTTCGTCGGGTCGAGCCCAATTCTACCGTACTGTCGAACTCCCTTGGTGGTGGCAGTGGCGGGTTGGTCGGGAAATGTTGCTGCAAGCACACTGCTTTGAAGTTTGCATAGTAACATTCTTTGGCGGTATTCTGCTCACCTTTGATCGTGTGAACTCCATTTGGGGTTGGAAAATTGACCATTTGATGGTACGTGGAGGGCACTGCTTTGAGCTGATGGAGTCACGGGCATCCCAGTAATGCATTATAAGCGCTAGGTGTCTCGATAATCATAAAAGACACATCGCGTCGAACTCCGCCGCAATAGGTTGGCAAATTTATGGTTCCCACGGTCATCTGCACTCCTCCATTGAATTCGATCAATGGGGTCCGACACTTCACTATCCTTTCCTCAGGGATCTTCATTTCCTTTAATACGTGTTGGAAGAGGATATTGGCCGAGCTGTTGTTATCCACCAAAATTCTCTTGAAGATGTAGTCCAATAACTGTAGAGAGATAACTAGGGCATCGTCATGCGGATGGTTTAGTCCTGGCACTTCTTTATCCGTAAACTCGATTGGTGCGTGCGTTGGACGGCTTCGCAGCACTGCGACCTCCTCACGGTTCTGCCTCTTGGCCCGCTTAGCGGCGGACTTGGTTATTCCATTGATCTCGGAGCCGTCGGTGATGCAGTTGATGGTGCGGATTGGGGCTGGCGATTTGTCAGTTCGGTCGGCTTCTCCTGCGGGTGGCACGGTCTGCTTTTCTCGGGTCCAAGTCTGTTTCCCCTTATCTGTTAAGGATTCTGCTAGTAGACCCTTCTTCAATAATTCGACCACTTCTAATCATAACGCGCGGCGGTCCGCCGTAGTATGTCCATGGTTATTGTGGAAGTCGCAGAATATTTTAAGGTCCCCCATGGACGGGTCGGTCTTCATCTTTTGCGGCCACCTTACCTTCTTTGTTATTTTTCGGAGTACATTATGTACCAGATCTACTGGTTCGATTGCGAGGGTATACTCCAACACGTAGGAGTTCGGCTTGCCGCCTGACGGACGATTGTACGGGTGCGGTCGCGCAGGGCGCCTGTCTCGTTGTTCACGTTGTTGGTCGTCTTGGGCCATTGGCCTTTCTCTGTTGCGTCGTGCTTTCCTGTAAGGCTCGTCCTCCTCCCACTTGATCAATGCCCATGCCCGGTTGAGGGCATTATCCATAGTCTAGCAGGGATAGATCGATAGCTCCCGATGGAGGTCAAAATCGACATCCAGGACCTTGGTGAATGCTCGTACTGCAGTACTATTCGGATAGTTCAGCACGGCCACCAATTCTTTATTAAACCATCACAGGTACGTTCTAAGTGGCTCTCCGGGTCTCTGGATCACCGTGCATAAATCATCTGGATGCTTGTCGAGCTTTCTGCTACTCGAGTACTGCCGGAGGAAGAGCTGGTGCAATACAGAGAAAGTTGAAATCGATCCCCTAGGCAAGTTGATGAACCACTTAAGGGTGGGTCCAGTGAGGCTTGAGCCGAAACTTTTACACATGCAGGCCTCATGTCGTGCGCTGGGAATCGCTAACACGAACATTTTCTGCTTGTAGACTGCTACATGGTTTTCTGGATCAGAAGTGCCATCATAGAGCGTGAAGCTTGGTGGAATGAATCGATTCAAGAGCTCGGCCTCCGCGATCTCCGGCGCGAAGGGTGACTCAACATAAATTTCTCTGGGGATAGTTCTTTCCGGTGGAGGGAGGCCTGGCACCTTGGCGATTAAGGACTCAAAGTAGTTTAACCGCTGCTCGAACCGCCTTTCCATCTGTACCAGTATAGCATTGCCCGCTACACCCGGGCCCATCAGTAGGTCCGGGTTCACACGTTGATTCTCCGGGGGAGTTCTCGGTGTTGCGTACTGATAAACACTCGTTTTGTGCATTCTACTGATATGAATCTGCTCACTTTTGACCTTAGATTAGATCATTACGTGGTGTTCACATGTATTATTCGCATTCTTTGAAGAATTATTACGTTTGGGTTGTTTCTGGTTGTTTATGTAGATTTCATGCACAATTGAGTTGTTTTCAAGATATGATCGAGCACCATGAAGTTAGTTGATGTGTCGTTGCACGAGGAAGGTGAAAAAGTGAGAAGAGATCGACGAAAAGCATCAAAAGTCCAGTTGCGATGTGAACGACGACCCAAATTACGTGATCGGCGGTCGTCGATCATGCATTTGGGCCGCCAATCACGCAATTTCTCACATTTTCCTTCGGCACATGAACGACAATCTAATTACATGAACGGCGGTCGCCGTTCATGCTTTTAGATCGCCGATCATGTAATTTCTGGGAATTTGGTTCGGCACATGGACGGCGACATAGCTGCATGATTGGCGACCACCGTTCATGCCCTTAGGCCGCCGATCGTGAAAAATCCTGGGCTTGCTACGGTGCACGGAGGGCGACCCAAGCACACGCTCGGTAGTCGCCATCGACACATTTTGGGTCGCCGATCGTGACTTTTTGGGCGAAAATTCATCCCAATCCCATATCTTTTTGGGTTTGAACAAAATAACTATAAATAGAGGCTTCCAAGACTCAAAGAGGGTTACTTACTCTAATATTTCTTATCGATCATTGAGAGAGAGAGGGAGAATTCAAGGTCACAGAACTGAAGATTGAAAATTGAAGATTGGGTTTTTAGTTTCATGTCTTCTAAGTTTTCTTCTTCTTTATTTCTCTGTTTTGTGGAATTTAGCATGATTGGCTAAACCCATATTGGGTCCTAGGGTTTTGAAACTTGTTGACATTCATTCAATTATTAATATGATTTGATTTTCCTTTTCCATTGATGTTTTAATTACTGTTGGGGTTTCTTTAATCACAAGATATTGGCCATTGATTGTAATTTGAATTGGTAATTTTTGAACCGAGAGGTCTAGGTTATTGATTAAGATGCAGCGAAATTAAATTTGATAGGGCAATTATCCGAGAGGAATTTGAAATGTTAAAGGGTTTTTGAAATTTAAGGATTTATCAAGAGTAAAAGTCATTTTGCGCATCCGAGAGGAGTCACTAGGTCGTTTATTTCCATGTTATGGTTGAGAGTCCGAGAGGGTCGCCTGATAACAAATATGAGATTAACTCACATCTTTGGAAATTAAATTGGAATTGGATTGTATAAATGATTGTTTGATAGTTCTTCAAAGTGGATTACCCTGGAATCCTAATTTCTCTTATTTTCTACACCTCTATAATTCATTTGTCAAGTTCAATAATTCTTGCCTAGTTTTAAATAAACTAAAATCTTTATTCGGATCGTCTACATAGTAACAAGATAACTGTGTTTTGGTGCTTGAGTGTATTTCGAGCCTGCAATCTTTGTGTTCGATAAATTATTACTTGCCCCCTGCAGTGATCTGTACACTTGTAGTTTTAGCGTGTTGAAAAATACGCTATCACGTACTCGGTTCCATTTTCTGTAGTTTGATTGAACTCGTCTCGCAGATCCCTACCCGTAGCGGGTCACCCTCTACTAGTGCTACCTGGCTCCTCCACTATTGGTTGCGCGTTAAGCTGCTGCTGCTGCCGTCGGTTATCTTGTTCAAGGAGGTGGTACTTCTGGGTCATGGTGTCCACTTGCGCTCCCATTTTTTCCATGAGGCCCTTGGCCGTCTGAACCTAGCTTACTAGCTGAGCCACGTACGGGTCTTGCATTAGCGATGGGGGCGGCGGCGGGAACGGTAGTTTGCTGAGTGGGGTTACGTTGAAGTTTTGCCGGATATCGTCCAAGGGTCTCACGATGGTCTCGATGTTGGCCAGTCCCACGAACCATCACCGTCGATTGCCCTCGTCCCGCTCCGGTGGGAGTTCCGCACCCCGCAGTTGGATTGGCTCCTCGTCCCTGGTTAACTCCCCTCCCTGCTCCTGAGGGTGGAGTGGTCCCTTTTGTAACCAGTTCGATGGGTCTAGAGTTATTTCCTTCATCTGCCATTTTCTGCAAAAAAGAATTAACACGCCTTCGTTCTTGGGCCCCACGGTGGGTGCCAAATTATTGCGGGTGTTTATGTGTATTAAGAAGCCCAAGAACGAATTCTATAACTTGAAATGTAATAAAAAGAATTGCGATGTAGATTGTTAAAAATCGAATTGAAGAACTAGTGCTAAACTTATACTAAATACAAATACTGAGTAAATCGAGTTGCGTTGAACTGCGTCGACCAATTATTTCAGCAAGAAAATAAGGAGTAGTGCGTAATTAGATGAACGTGCTCTTTTTAGCTAAGATGGTGATTAGCGCGGTCATTCGCCCCTTGATTCTGCCTTTCCCATAATATTTATAAGGATCTTCAAGTGGGTTCAAATGGGTAACGGCTCCGAGTTCTACGCATCACAATAATGACTGGCAATTAACTCCTCGATACGCTGATATTGGTTTCCGTGAGAGCCGCCCCTCGCTTTTACTCCCATTTATTGTCCCTTCTATCCGCACGTGTATATCTCCGACTTTAATTACGCTTTATCGAACTGGCCACATCGACCTGCCTTACTAAATCGAACTGTCCTTTTATTCTCATCTTAGTGGATTTTCAGACTACAAATCTGAAGAGTGGATGTAGGACCTTTTGAGTCCGAAACACTATTTTGTCAGCTTACTCATCTTTAAAACTCAACACTTAAGTGTTGAAGTATATATTGAAACTGACTTAAGTATACTTGAACTTAAGTACCTAAACTAAGATTTGACAAACCAAACTGACCAGCAACCGTGAGTTTTGATAAGTGCAAGCTTATTGTAAAATAATTATTTCTGTTGTGCAACTTACAACAACTTTGAAAAACCGGAACCAACAAATAGGAATACATTTTACTAAATTCACCAATCCTGACGTCCCCGAAAAACTCGAAATCATGATATTTTGGTCACAGACAAACATCACTACACTCAAGCAGGGACATGAAATCATCTTCTTCTTTTTCTTTTCTTTCTTCTATTTTCTTTTATTTTATTTTTTAAAAAAGTAGTAATGCCTTATATTAAATTCGTACACCTAGATATATAAGGAAAAATTCGAACCCCATAATCTCTTGATACAGCTAGGCCTGTGCATTCGGTCGGGTCGGGTCAAACCCGACCCGAAAATCCTAAACCCGATCAACCCGAAAACCCGACTTTCACCACCCGAAACCCGACCGAATTCCAGACTCACTCGACCTGACCCTAACCCAAAATTTCGGGTCGGGTTATTCGGGTGAACCTCAGACCCATTTTTTTTTTTTGAAAAATCAGCATATTACTTTTTTTAAAAAAAATCGACGGGCGACGGCTGTTGAGGAGAGCAGGCCGCAGGGCCAGGGTGGCGAGTGGGCAGGGGGTGGAGCAGGTCGCAGAGCAGGCCACAGGGCAGGACAATGGGTGGCGAGTCGTGGCTTGCCATCTCACTAGGCTGACGGGCGACGACAAAACTAAAGGGAGACGATGGCCGACGGGCGGGCAAACGAATAGCGGCTATAATTGGCTCAAGCGTGCGAGTGTGAGTGTGAGGAGGCCGACGAGCGACGGCGACGGGTGAGAGTTGCGACTGGCCTGGAGAGAGTTGAGAACTTGAGATGGCCAATGGGGGCGCACGAGAGGGAGAGAGGAACAAACATTTAGGTTTAGAATAGGAAATTCAATTTAGGAATTAGATTTAGGGATGTATATTTTAATTATTAAATATTAAATAATATGTATATTTATATATTATATAAATAATATATTATATTTTTAATATTTATATTTCGGTCGGGTCGGGAGCCACCCGACCCGACCTGACCCGACCGAAATCGTCGGGTCGAGTCAGTTTTTCATGTTAGGGTCGGGTGATGCACACCCCCAGATACAGCAGATAAGGTGTCACACTACCACTACACATATAGAATGTTGAGGTCCGACATTAAAAATAAAAGATCAATGAATATAAGCTTTGAAAGTAACCTCATCAATTGTTGAAAATGAAAAGTATTAATTATTAAAAAAAAATAAGTATTATATATAGAGAGAGTGTGTGAAAATCATATGAGAATAGTTTTAGTATGAGAAATGAAAATAAATTTCCGCCTTTGATCTTGTCATTTTTTTAGTATGAGAAATGAAAATAAATCACAGCTTTTCATATTGTCATTTCAACGCTCAATATCTATTTAATTCCGTATGCAGTTTTAATTCATTATCCTGCATTGTTGCAAAATTCCTTTGATCTTGTCATTTCAACGCTTAAGATCTATTTAATTCCGTATGCAGTTTTAGTCCATTATCCTGCATTGTTACAAAATTAAGGTTATTTTTGTAATTTTAGCTTTTTTAATATTGAAATTGTATTTGTCTTCACATTTGATCAGATTTTTATTCCTTTTTTTGTACGATTTAATTTTCTCTTTCTTCTTCGTGGGATTTGAAAGAACTGAGTTGAATAATAATTAAAAATATATAATTTTAAAAAATATTAAAAATATATGTATATTTTAGGAAAATAATTAAATCTGTAACTGCCCTGCCATAATGAATACCAACAGAACGCTGCTAGTTCCCTAAATGCCATCAATCCACTCACCTTATCCTTTCCTATTTTTCATACCCCTTTTCAATTTCCTGTTTTTTAAATCTTATCAAAAATAAAAATCAATCAAAAGTTTAGGATTTTTCTAGAATGATATGATTTATATTCAGAATTCTTTTTTTTTTTATATAGGAATATTCAGAATTCTTCTTATTCTAATGTGGATTTAAAAAATCTTACAAGAGTTATTAATTATCTGTATTTTTTTATAAAAATATTAATTGCTGTTAAATAGATATAGCTGAATAAAGTGACTGTTATATCGTTGTGGGAACATCAAATTGAATCTCATAGAAACACTATCTCTATTCGGACAAAGTTACAAAGATTAGGAATCCGAGGCCTGTGAAGATCACAATTTCCTTAAACCGAATTTGCCCAGTATGGATGATTGGTTCCCAGAATATAACGGATAAATCGATGTATTTTCGGCGAACTAAAGCAATGCACAAACTTAGTAAAAAAGAGCACAAACTAATAAATTAGCTCAAGGAATGAACAAGAGCTAAAGAAAGAAATAAAAGAAGCTTCTTCAAACAAAGAATATAAGCTAAGAAAAGCTCCAAAGAAGAATGAGAGAAACTAGAGAGAAGATAAAAATTTATTATTGGTGTGTTTTAAAAATAAAAATAAAAACTCTATTTATAGGCTCCATTTCAAGTGTGAATATTCCAAGGAAATTTATGAAACCATGCAAAAGGTCTAAGGAATAAAGGTTACAAAAGCCTTTTTCAATTTTCCGCACTTGAATTTATTAAAATTTCCAACAATTACGACAGCTTTAAAAAAAAAAAAAAATCAACTAATTAGTTAACTTTTATATATATCTCTAAAGGAAAAATGCAATCCCTATCCCACTGCTACTCCAATGGAGTAGTATATATACCACCCCATTTGTCTCCCATTCCTTGTCACTCTCTAATCTCTATATAAGTGGAGTATATAGTAATAGTATAGATATTTGGAAAGAATGGTTTGTGATCAATCTTTGGCAATGGTGTCGAAATGCACGGTTTACCCCCAGCAAGAATCCGCCATAACTCAGCTTAAACTCTCCGTTTCCGACCTCCCCATGCTCTCCTGTCACTACATTCAGAAGGGCGGCGTCTTTGCTCAACCTCCCTTTCCCATCTCCCACCTTCTCTCTCTCCTCAAACGCACCCTGTCGCAGACACTCACCCGCTTCCCGCCGCTGGCCGGCCGCCTCTCTACCGACGCCACCGGCTATGTCTTTGTCGACTGCTGCGACGCTGGGGTGGACTTCATTCACGTCAATGCCTCCCATATCCACGTCAGCGATCTGCTGGGCTCCCACGTGCCAGAAGAAGTTAAAAGCTGCTTTGCATTCGACCACGCCGTCAGCTACCACGGCCATTGCATGCCGCTTCTTGCCGTCCAGGTGACTGAGCTGGCCGACGGCGTCTTCATCGCCTGCTCCGTCAACCACGCCGTTGTTGATGGGACGTCCTTCTGGAATTTCTTCAATACATTCGCGGAGTTGAGTAGAGGAGTGCAGATGATATCCAAGCCGCCGGATTTCAGCCGCGACTCCCTTTTCATTTCTCCGGCAGTTCTCAAACTCCCGGAGGGGGGACCCAAGGTTACTTTCTCCGGTGACGCTCCGGTCAGAGAGAGGATCTTCAGCTTCAGCCGAGAAGCAATTCGGAGGCTGAAAGCCAGGGTGAACAGCGATATAAACGCGGCGGAGCTGATGGGCAAGGGCGACAACGACACGCTGAAACTCACCGAGCCGACGGCGACGTTACCCGGGCTGAGGAATGCAACAATGGAGATCTCATCGTTCCAGTCACTCTGCGCGCTGCTGTGGCGGGGCACCACGCGCGCGCGGAAGCTGGCGGCGTCGACCACCACTACGTTCCGGATGGCGGTGAACTGCCGCCACCGGGTGGAGCCGAAGCTGGAGGCGCTCTACTTCGGGAACGCAATACAGAGCATCCCGACGTGCGCACCTGCGGGAGAGGTGGTGGGCAGGGAGCTTCGGTGGTGCGCGGAGCAGCTGAACAAGACGGTGTCGGCCCACGGCGACGGCGCGGTGAAGAAGTATGTGGAGGATTGGGAGCGTGAGCCACGGTGCTTCCCATTGGGAAACCCCGACGGCGCCATGGTGATGATGGGCAGTTCGCCCCGGTTCCCGATGTACGACAACGATTTCGGGTGGGGCCGGCCCCTCGCCGTCCGGAGCGGCCGTAATAATAAGTTCGACGGCAAGATTTCCGCCTTTCCCGGCCGGGAGGGTGGCGGGTCGGTCGATCTCGAGGTTATTTTGGCGCCCGAAACCATGGCGGGTCTTGAGTCCGACCCGGAGTTCATGCAATATGTATCTATTTATTAGTGTATTTTCTCTTTGTT
Organism: Plectranthus barbatus; assembly: GCA_026898455.1. Classification (NCBI taxonomy): domain Eukaryota; kingdom Viridiplantae; phylum Streptophyta; class Magnoliopsida; order Lamiales; family Lamiaceae; genus Plectranthus; species Plectranthus barbatus. The sequence continues at coordinate 150,890 of JAPKLW010000225.1, forward strand.
TTTGTTTTTTTTTAATAGTTCATGCTATTATAGTAAAAAATCACAATCTTCCCTTTACATATATATATTATCATATAAATTGATTTCTAACTTTGAAAATTTATACTTCAATGTTATAATAAGAATACATTAGTTACTCTCTCTCAAAAAAAAAAAGAATACATTAGTTACAACACTTAACTAAATGTTTAACTATAACATCACAAGTATATAGCTATTATTTTGCCCAAGAAAAAAGTATTCATTTGTAATTAAACTTAATGAAACTGTTAATTATCTTTTTTACTATCCCTCTGTCCCAATTATTTGATCCTATTTTGCACAAATATCAAAACTCATTTATAAATATATTAAATAATTAATTTCCTGAATTACTCTTATTTAGCAATAACTATTAATAATAATAATCATATTAATTGTATTAAATTTATAAGGATAAATTTGTAAATATATAAAAAAAACAATAATAAATTTAGATATAAGAACATATAAATGAGACACCCCAAATTAGTAATCTGGACTAAATATTTGGGGCGGAGGAAGTAATAATTATGAACAATAATAACTTCACAGTAGTTCTATAGTATGCTTTTTTACTATAAGAGTTTGTCCACATTTCTTTTTTCGTCTGTTTTATAATATTAGTTCACTTTCCTAAAATAATAAATTTTTTCACACTCATCAATAAATTCATCTCACTACCACTCACATATATTGATTATCGTGTCCGATTAAATATGAATAATTTAACTAAGACAGAAGGAGTAATTTTAATCGGAACAAAGCAATAAGAGTATGAATAAAATATTTTACAATATTTGCACTCATTCAAATTCATAGATATATTCCTCACCACGGATAACAATGATGAAGTGTCAATGACATAAAAGATAATGTGTTCTAATTCCACTAACCCTATACCCATTGGCGGATCTACCCTAGGGTTTGGGGGCTCCAGCTTTCCTAGTCGGAATTTTTTTTCGTTTTTATAGTATTATGATCCGGAATTTATTGAATTAGCCCCTCGTAAAAAAGAAAAAATGAATGAAAAAAAAATATGATACGAAAGATTGAAGTCTAGTGAAGACAAAAAAAAAAGAATTTCAACCCCCTCACGAGAATTTTCTAAATCTGCCACTGCCTATACCTTATGTAAATCAGGGATGAATACAAACATAAAGAATTCGTGTATCATCTTTTATAGAATTATAACTAAAATTTTCTTTTAAGCTTATGGGTGCAGCCTTCCCCTTTGGCTAAGGGTGGCTCTGCCCTAAAATAAAAGTTATATAATTTTGTTCACCTCTAAATTCGTAAAAGAATCAAATATGGATCATCAAACCATTATAACAAATTGAACAAGTTAGACTTGGAACTGATTGATTCGATTAATATCCATATTGTTAGAGGTCCGGACCTGATTCGACCCAACCTAAGTACTGGGCCGAGTTCGAACCTAAGGCCAGGCCCATTATTAATCCCGGTGCAGGAGGAATACCCGACCCGAGCTGGATAAGGTGGTGAGTAGCTCAAATACTGAAAGCAGTTCGAACAGCGTCAAAAGAAGTTCGATCAGTTCCTTCCGCAGTTCAATCAAGTCCGACTTGACAAAGAAAGGAGTACGATAAGAGAACCACACGCCTCGCTCTCCTGAATAATTCGAAGTGTGGACCAACGGTTACTACACGAGAGGTTCGGAACTGCCACATCCCACAATCAGCTAACCACCCCGATAATCACGGGCTCGATCTCGGACCGTTGATAACGGCGTGGAAACCCTAGGGCTACGAAGATTCTTATAAATAACTCCTCAAACCATTGTAGAGGGGACGAAAATTCTCATTATTTCAAGAACACTTGTGTCAGCTCACCGCATAAAATTCCTTTCTTCTCTTCACTTTTAAACACTTAGCAGTTAGCAAGCTGAACAATTATTAGCATTTCTTGTACTCCTTTTTCGTTAACACAGTTCGCTTTTTCCAGTAAAGTTTCAGAATTATTTTCGGTTCTCAGGGCTCCGATTATCATCAGAATCGAACCTCAACAATTTGGCGCCCACTGTGGGGCCTCGAGAACAATTTTCATTTTCTTTTTGCAGGAATGGCGGACGATCCAGGTAGCACTCATGTGGAAGGAATCGACGATCAGAGGACTGCTCCGACCGAAGGACAAGGCCGATGATCTAATCTCAGAGCAGGCGAGGGGCTCCGGCGGGAGCAGGCCGAGGGGTCCCAGTGGCATCAGGACGAGGGCGAACCGCCGCAGTAGGTGGCGGGATTCCGCGCACATCCAATCCAGTCGGAACAGTGAACGATTTGATGAAGGAGTTCAATGCCACTCCACTCGAAGATCTGGCATTCCTGCCGCCCCCCGCTTCATGTACTTCAAAGTCCTGATGTTTCAAGGTTAGTGACGCAGGTGCAGAGAGCACAAGGTGCGTTGGAAGAGATGGCGAGGAGGTACGAGCTCCTCGAAAGGGAGAATCGGAGGCTGCAGCTGCAGAGTAACAACAGGCATCCCATTGTCGAGGAGCCGCGAAGCACGGAGAGGAACATTGGTAACACCGCGAGGAATCTGGAGTCAGAATTTAACCGTACTGAGGGGATAACCACCGAGAGAACCCCGGAAGATTCTCCAGCGCTCGGGAATCAAACTGGGCAACTGAGCCGTTAAGAGCTTCAGGCCATCCAGCAGATTGAGCGGAGATTTGAGCAGAGATTCAGTCACCTCGAATCGCTACTATCCAGGATCCCAGGGCTCCCCGCCCCAAAGAAGACTATCCCTAGAGAAAGCTATGCGGAATCCCCTTTTTCGCCGGATATTGTCGGGGCCGAACTCCCAGCCAGGTTCGCTCCACCTAGCTTCGTCCTTTACAACGGGACCACAGACCCAGAGAATCATATAGCCGTTTATCGGCAAAAAATGCTGGCATTAGCGATTCCGGGAGCCCTGATGGAGGCGTGCATGTGCAAGAGTTTTGGGTCGAGCCTGACGGGGCCTGCCCTTTAGTGGTTCATCAATCTGTCCTGAAGCTCAATATCCACTTTTGCCAAACTACATCAATTGTTCCTACGACAATATTCGAGCAGCAGGCGCCTCGATAAGCACCCGGATGATCTTTATGCTGTGATCCAGAAGCCGAGAGAACCTCTAAGGGCGTACCTCTCGAGGTTCAATAAGGAGTTGGTCGGAGTTCCTAACTGCCCAAACAGTACAGCCGTGCGGGCTTTTACGAAAGGCCTTGACGTGGATTCAGACCTCTATCGAGAACTCTCCATCTACCCCTGCCAAACGATGGATGACGCTCTGAACCGCGCATGGGCTCTCATCAAGTGGGAAGAAGACGAGCCCTACCGGCGGGCACGCCGCAACAGCGGGAGGCCAAACACGCGGGAGGAGGGCCGCCGAGAGCAGAGAGACAGGCGCCCTCCAAGATCACATTCGTATAGCAAGCCACCCCAGATTAACCACCTGGGGCCATACGTCCCGGAGTACACGCTCTCCATTGCACCAGCTGACCTGGTTCAGAATGTGCTCCGTAGGATGCCGGAGAAGGTGAAGTGGCCCCAAAAGATGAAAGCGGATCCAGCCTCGCGTGATATTCAGAAGTTTTGCGAATTTCATAATGATCATGGCCACACCACCGCAGATTGTCGCGCCCTACGTCTCGAAGTAATAGAGCTCCTCAAAAAGGGGTACTTAGCTGAATACTTGTCAGACCGAGGTAAGAAGACTTGGACCCGGGAAAAGCACATGGAAGGTTCTGGGCCCGACAAGGCAGGGGTACCGAAATCACCAGTCCCGGTTCGAACCATCAATTTTATAACCGGGGGGTCGGAGATCAGCGGGATCACTAAGTCCGCAGCAAAGCGAGCCAGGAGGCTGACTAGAGAAGGAGTTGTAGCCCCACGAAGAAATCCGGGCCACCTCCCCATCGAGTTCACGAGCGAAGAAATTCCAGGACTAAGCCACCCGCATGACGATGCACTGGTTATCTCACTACTCATATCGAACTGCCTCGTGAAAAGGATCTTAGTTGACAACGGGAGTTCGGCGAATATCTTGTTCATGCACGCGCTCAAGGAAATGAAGATATCAGAAGAAAAGATCGTCCAATCTCAAACTCCCTTGATCGGTTTCAACGGCGGCGTTCAAATGACGATTGGGACGATAGTTCTCCCAACATATTGCGGCGGAACACACTACGACGTACCGTTTATGGTCGTCGATGCTCCTAGCGCTTACAATGCTCTGCTAGGGCGACCGTGGTTGCACCAGTTAAAGGCAGTTCCTTCAACATTTCATCAGGTGGTCAAGTTCCCAACAGCAGGGGGGTCTGTACGATCCGGGGTGAGCAGAACGCCGCCAAATAATGCTATTATGCGAGCTTCAAGGCAGTATGCACGCAACAGCACTTCGCCAAAAGCGAATCACTACCACCGGCAGGGGAGTCGGAAGATACAGAGGAGGTGGAATTAGATTCAACTGACCCTACAAAGAAGACGAACATCGGGGCTGGGTTGGAACCCGAAGTTCAAACCCAATTGGTTGATTTTCTCCGTGGTAAAAAGGAGGTGTTCGCGTGGTCCCATAGAGATATGGTAGGCATTGACCCGGAAGTAATGACGCATAAATTGCAGGTCGATCCAAACCACAGGCCCGTACAGCAGAGAAGGAGGAAGTTCCCAGCTGAAAAGAACGAAGCAATCAATAAAGAGGTACAGAAGCTATTAGATATTGGGTCCGTCCGGGAAGTGAGCTATCCAACGTGGCTCGCCAACGTCGTGGTAGTCAAAAAGAAAAATGGGAAAAACCGGGTGTGTGTGGATTACACAGACCTGAATAAAGCATGTCCAAAAGACCCGTACCCGTTACCCCATATTGACTGTATCGTCGACGCAACCTCGGGGCACAAACTGCTAAGCTTTATGGATGCATTTTCGGGGTACAACCAAATCCTCATGCACCCCGAAGATCAAGAGAAGACGGCCTTCATGACAAGCAAAGGAATATACTGTTACAAGGTTATGCCATTCGGACTCAAGAACGCAGGCTCTACATATCAGAGGCTCGTGAATAAGATGTTCGAGCCGCTTATTGGGAAGACGATGGAAGTATACATCGATGACATGCTCATGAAATCAAAACTCGCAGGAGACCACGTTGAGCATTTGCGCCAAGCATTCGAGATCCTCGATAGATACAGGATGAAACTGAACCCCGCAAAGTGTACGTTTGGGGTGAAATCGGGAAAATTCTTAGGACACGTGGTAACCATGAGGGGGATAGAGGCAGATCCAACTCAAATTCGGGCAGTCAGGGGGATCGTACAACCAAGAAGTCCGAAGGAGGTCCAGAAACTCACAGGTCGGTTAGCGGCACTAAGTCGTTTCATTTCCAGATATTCGGACCGCATGCACGAGTTCTTCCAAGTCCTACGGAAGGGGAAGAAGTTCGAGTGGACAGACGAGTGCGCAAAGGCGCTCGAACGATTAAAGGACTACCTTGCCAGCCCGCCACTCTTATCCAAACCAGAAAAAGCAGAGACATTACTGTTATACTTGTCTGTGTCGGAGCACGCACTCGGAGCAGTCCTCGTTAAAGAAGTAGCGGGAAAACAACGTCCAATACATTACGCGAGTAAACCACTGCTCGACGCCGAGACGAGGTATACGGCGCTGGAAAAATTGGCACTAGCATTGGTAACGGCATCACGTAAATTAAGGCCTTACTTCGAGTCTCACCCGATTAAAGTGGTCTCATCCTATCCGCTAAGGACTGTGTTCTCGAAGCCAAGCCTATCTGGACGACTACTAAAGTGGGCAGTGGAGATCGGAGGCTACGGCCTCGAGTTCGAGCCACGAACTACAATCAAATCACAAGTACTGGCGAACTTCATAGTCGAGTTCACCGCCAACCTCCAGGCTGACGCGGAAAGGGAGGTAGCACATCTGGAGATCGCGGAGACGGCCACAGAGCCATGGATCCTACAGGTAGATGGGTCAAGTAATATTCATGGAAATGGAGCAGGGATAAGGCTCAGGAGCCCGATGGGGGAAATATTCGAAAGAGCCATCCGCCTAAACTTTGAGGCTACTAACAACGAAGCGGAATACGAGGCATTGATACGAGGAATGCAATTAGCCAAAGAGTTGGGAGCCCGCCGCCTACAGGTGCAAGGAGATTCGCAACTCGTGGTCATGCAGGTGGAGGACCATTTCCAAGTTAAAGAGCCCAGGTTACAAAAATATTACGACCTGGCGAGAAAGATCAGAGAAGAATTTGAGGATTGTAAAGTGAAGCACATCGCCCGAGAGGAGAACGCTGAAGCGGATGCGCTAGCAAATTTGGCTTCCACCAAACAATCGAAGCAGAACAAGCCTATTGTAATAACATGGGCCGAAGAACCAGCCTCCCCGAAAGTCGAGGTCATAGATTTAACGATTGGTGATTCGTGGATCGAGCCAATATTAAAGTACATCGAATCTGGGACCCTACCTGAGGATCGAACTGAGGTTGTACGACTGACTAAGTCGGCAGCTAAATATACAATCCACAACGGAAACCTGTACCGAAGGTCGATTAATGGACCACCTCTCAAGTGCCTCGAGCCTAACGCGGGGCAGGTGATCCTTATGGAAATCCACGAAGGAGATTGCGGAAGCCATCAAGGGGCTAGGCCGCTAGCACACAAAGTAATCTCAGCAAGCTTTTATTGGCCGACATTACGAAGAGATGCAAGGAACTACGTACGAAGCTGTGAAGCATGCCAGCGGTTCGAAATCACGAATCAAAGTCACGCAGAGCCACTCCATGCTACGATCGCGGCGTGGCCCTTCATGACTTGGGGGATGGACATAGTCGGAAAGCTACCCAAAGGAATCGGACAGAAAGAATATATCTTAGTAGCCACCGACTAAGTGGGTCGAAGCAGAGGCTTTCGCAAATGTGAGAGAGCAAGAAGTAATCAAATTCTTGTGGGTCCACATCCTTTGCAGATTCGGAGTGCCCAAGGAGATCAGAACAGATAACGGCACACAATTCACAGGCCGGAAAGTACAAGAGTTTTGCAACTGATACAACATCAAACTCGTATTTTCCACACCCAGATACCCGGAGGCTAATGGACAGGCCGAGTCAACAAATAAAACTATCATGGCAACAATGAAGAAAAGACTTGAGGCCCATAAGTCGAAGTGGGTGGAGGAACTACCAGGTGTTCTATGGGCCTACCGAACCACTCCGAGGACGTCAACAGGAAGCTCCCCGTTCGCCCTGGCCTACGGCGAGGAGGCTGTCATCCCAGCAGAAGTTCGAGGCGGCAGCCTACGCGTGGAAACTTGTCAAGAAGGAGAGAACTACGAGAAGATGCTAAAAAATCTGGAGCTAATCGATGAAAGGAGAGACCAAGCATTACTTAGCATGGCTCAGAGGAGAAAACAGGTCGAGAGATTTTTCAACAAGAGGGTTCGCATGCGGACTTTCGAGGAAGGAGACTGGGTGCTAAGGAGAGTCTTCCAGAACACCAAAGACAAAAGTCAGGGAAAGCTCGCACCTACATGGGAAGGACCCTACAAAGTCACCAGAGTTGTAGGTCGAGGCGCCTACCACCTAAAAGACCACGACGGAAGAGAGATCGGAAATAGCTGGAACATCAAGCACCTCAAGAAGTATTACTTCTGAGGGGAAGGAGATCGACGGACTCGATCTCCCAGATACGCTGTTCTAAGACCTTACTCTTCTGTTCTTTAATTCCCATTCAATCTTAATTAATTATACTAACTTGAGCGTCGGAGGGGCGATGCTTCGGCATCGCCCAACCCCTCACATATCCTTCTTGCAGAAATATAAAGTAACTCCCGATTCGACCCAACCTAAGTACTGGGCCAAGTTCGAACCTCAGGCCAGGCCCATTATTAATCCCAGTGCAGGAGGAATACCCGACCCGAGCTGGATAAGGTGGTGAGTAGCTCAAATACTGAAAGCAGTTCGAACAGCGTCAAAAGAAGTTCGATCAGTTCCTTCCGCAGTTCGATCAAGTCCGACTTGACAGAGAAAGGAGTACAATAAGAGAACCACACGCCTCGCTCTCCTGAATAATTCGAAGTGTGGACCAACGGTTACTACACGAGAGGTTCGGAACTGCCACATCCCACAATCAGCTAACCACCCCGATAATCACGGGGCTCGATCCCGGACCGTTGATAACGGCGTGGAAACCCTAGGGCTACGAAGATTCTTATAAATAACTTCTCAAACCATTGTAGAGGGGACGTAAATTCTCATTATTTCAAGAACACTTGTGTCAGCTCAACGCATAAAATTCCTTTCTTCTCTTCACTCTTAAACACTTAGCAGTTAGCAAGCTGAACAATTATTAGCATTTCTTGTACTCCTTTTTCGTTAACACAGTTCGCTTTTTCCTGTAAAGTTTCCGAATTATTTTCAGTTCTCGGGGCTCCGATTATCATCAGAATCGAACCTCAACACATATAATAAATAATAACAAGGTAAAAATGCTTTAACCTCTATAACCAAAATATGGAACCTCTTCTAATTATTTAAAATTGTTAAATTTATTTAAATTCAAACTTTTAAATGTAAAGCTCGAACCTGTAATCTTTTAGTCCAGTAAAAATATTTTCATCACTAAATATGAAACAAGAGGACACTCTTCCAATTATTAATGTTGAAAGAAGAGGGAGGGGTGAGTAGTCATGATATATGATGGGAATCAAGTATTCATGGTAGATTCGATACTCTGCTTGTCAATTTCCTATCTATTTGATCTCTTAATTAATTTATGTACAATTTGGCCACCCTATACCTTTATGTCGCCCAACGTTGACCTCTGTCTACCAACACCAACACCAACACCATATCCATATTAAATTTTATCACAGCCTCATTCATTCTCCATTCAAAATTCTTTAATAAATACATTGATTCTAGAGGGTTTTTGTCAAATCATTTCATCTCCATCTGCTATTTTTTTAATACACACAGAGTCATCTCTACCAATTCCTCTCTTATCTCATTTTGCAGACACATAATAATTCAATTCAATCTCACTTGTTCAGCACACCATTGGATCTAATGGATTATATGATATTCAATTATTACTCTTTTATTCACGAGCAATCCGTTGCATTGTTAATCTCTTTGCTACTCAATCAAATATCTCCATTACAACTCAAATCTATAATCTATAAACACGGTAAAATATTTAAATCACTTGTGTCCGGAAGTAGGATCTACAATATTGCAGCACTGTTACTACCATGATTCTCTAAGCAGAGGCAGATCTACATAAAGGCTAGGGAGCTTTCCGATTTTATAGTATGGTGATCTAACTTTTTCTAGAATAACCTCTTGTAAAAAAATGGATGAATATATATATGATACAAAATTGAAATTAACTGGAGGCAAAACAAAAGTTTGAGCCCCTCACGAAGATTTTATGAATTCGCCATTGTCTCTAAGTCTGTTAATATAATCTCAACCAAACCGCATGCTGTGAGAGGTGACAGTGGTATATAACAAAAATATCTGCGAACCAATAACTTTGCACAAATACAGTATAGATGCAATGAATTGTTAAGATATAAATAGCTACTGGTATATTCTCAATAATGATTTGTACCAAGCAAAAAGTGAAGTAAAAAACTAGTCTGCTTTGGACTAAAGGAGATGCTCATATCCAGAAAACATGAAAATTTCCCTAGTAGAAAGCAATGGCAGCACACCACAAACATGAACCTACGAGACGGCAGAACTACTATCTTGGTGGTTACAAAACATCATAACATTAACACATCAAAGGATCTGGGCAGCAGTGTTGAGCTTCTCGGCTAAGCTAAGTTGAGTTCTTGTAATGCTAGACAGATAGAGCAACAGGAGCTGGTCCTGCAAGAAAAAAGAAAATGCGAGTTAAGTTAGATTTCACAATCCTCCAACCAACACAGCAGCAAAGAGACATTAAACTTAGTGGGAACTACAGAAAATCCCTATAACATTGTGAATCTAATACGTGGCTTAATTTAATAATCAAGAACTTCCATAATTCATTACCATCAGAAATCACATTTTTTGATCATGTAGTAAAGCTTATACACACATGAAGATTATGGCATGCACTAGGGAGCATTAGAATTGTTTTAGTTCCTGACTACTCAGAAGGTAAAAGGGGGAAGGCAAAAAGAATCCAGAGTTTCCTTTAGTTGGAAGCTGAAATCTCAGATACTTAAAATAAATAAAATGTCTTGCAAATCGGTTAAAAGTCCAGATTCCTTATTAAATATGCTTTGACTAATTAGATGAATGCCAGTCTAGAAGACGATCCAAAATTTTCAAACACATCCTTAGTTTTAAATAGCGAAAAGCGAAGCGAAGCGACAAGGCCAAAATCAAAGCGATGGAGCGAAGCGAAGCGAACGCTTCACGTATGCGAAGCGAAGATTACGAAAAAAAAAATATGTACACATTATATATACAATTATACACAATTTATTACTTAAATAAATAATTCCAAAATGACAAATATGCAAAAAAAAAATAAACTCAGCAACAATTCATCAAAACATGGTGTGCAAGATACAAATTAAAATCCTACAAGACGTATTCAATAATTCATCGAATTTCAGCAACAATTTCAGCAAATTCAGCAACAAATTCAACAATTTCAGCAACAATTCAGCAAATTCAGCAACAATTCATCAAATTTAAAATGCCTAGATATCAAAATTCAGCAACAATTCATCAAATTTAAAATGCGTACATATCAAAATTCAGCCACAATTTCAGCTACAATTCATCGAAATTCAGGAACAATTCATCAAAATTAAGCAAAATTCAGCAACAATTCAACAAATTTCAAATGCCTACATATCAAAACCAGCACCAATTCATCAAATTCAACATACCCACCCAATACCCACATCAATTTAAATATATATTTGAGCAATTTAGCAACATAAAAGATCATTTAATTAAAAAAAAACAAAACAAAAAATTACGCTGATGCTGCTGCTGCTTGCTGCTGGTGACGGGAATGCCCAGCGGCGCGCTGGGTAAGGGGGAAAGGCAGGCGCGCTGGGGAAGGAGGAGAAGCAGGCGCGCAGGGGAAGGGGGGAGAGGCAGGCGCGCAGGGGAAGGGGGGAGAGGCAGGGGCGCGAGAGGACGCAGGAGGCAGGGACGCAAGAGGCAGGGACGAACGACAGAGCCGGCGAGACGCGAGAGGCCAGAGCCGGCGATGGGCGAGAGCTGCAGCGGCTCGAGTCGATGGAGAGGTGGGTGCGAGAGGTCGTCGATGGTTAGGGTTTAATTTTAGGTTATATTTACTAAAAAAAAAAAAGAAAAATTGATTAATTAACTAAAACCGTGAGCGCTCGCTTCGCTCGCTCATCGCTCACCTCGCTTAAGCGAGCTCCGGGCGCTTTTCCACCGCTTCACGTTCGCTCGGCGCTCCGGCCGAAAAAAAGCGTTCCCCCCAATTTCTGAGCGCTGAGCGCGCTTAAGCGCGCTCCGAGCGCGCTTTTTTAAACTAAGAACACATCTTACAAATAAATACGAAGCAAATGTGTCAACGTTGCACATCTGTGTATAATAAATGAACATATGAAGTTTTACTGCAAAAAAAAAAATATTCTTGATAGAGTTACAGCCAGTATAGCTATAAACATTTCCCTACTTCATGACCTAACCAGGGACTAGCATAATACTATAATAAATTGACAAGGATCTGTCATGGCTTCCTATACATAGAATTTCAGTAATGAACAGCCATGAGAGTCATTTACAAGCAATAGATGTTGTAACCTAGTGCTTTACATTTCTAAAAGCCTTTGTATCACTACAAACCAGGATCCAATTTTAGCTTAAAGCAAAAGTGAGAAACAACTAGTGCAAGTTTCAGATTCAATTGAAATTTAATAATAGAACATAAAAGGGAAAAGCAAGCGGCTTAATTACTTCCGAGTAATTAGAGTATCAGTATCTATTTGGCAGGTAGGATTTCATACCTGCAGACTGTCATTCACTAGCTTATCAAAAGCATTAGGTGATAGTTTGGGAAGAGCGGCTATTGTATCAGATATAAATCTCCCAATTTTATTATCAGGGGAAGTGTGTCCTTCCTGAAACAAACAATTAGCAGTCAAAATCGTGAGAAAAGGACAAAGCACTATTAGCAAACAGGAGATTTGAAGCATACAAAAAGCATTCTTACCACAACATCATCCACATATTTGTAAATGTCATCAATTAGAGCAAGTAACCGTTCCATGGAGGCTTCCATTCCCTCGAGATCATTCGGAAGCTTGTCAACAATTGTTGGCTTAAGAACATCAACTGCACAAACAAACCCTAGTAAGATTTTAAACTAGTACAATAATACCTAACTTGCTACAGCAGATTTTCTCCTGAGAAATAATTTAATAGCAAGAGAAGAGACTAATAATTAAACAAGAATGCCTACCAAACCAAGAAAACACCAAAAGTCCACAAATAACTCAAAATCCCCATAATGAGCTCGAAGTTAGATTATATCCATGCTCACAAAAGTAAATTCACATGTATACTTCTAGAGCTATTTTAGTAATGTATTTCTTATAACTGGATTACACTTGTAAATCAAATAAACATGTAAACTAGACGTGGATGACACATCAAAGTATCAAACATGAAGAGCAACTAAAGTGCATCAACACAATCATCATGCTGAAAACAACAAGAAATCCATTTAATTGCAGAATGTGGATAACAGGCAATCCTGGAAAATCACTTTCAAAACCACATAACCTCCCACCCCCTCCCTTCCAGTTCCAGAGCCAATGCAAATCGTGAATGTAAATTTTCTCGATTGCTAACTAGAAGTCTAAAAAAATATCACTGCTACAAATAATGAACTTCATCCTTTGTCTCTACATAGACACTACTGAATTGGCAGCAGCTACCATTGATATTATCACACATGCACCAAGGGAAATATGCTATTTAAATACTAATGCTTTAGAGGCTAAAAGATAAAAAATTCCCGAATATCTCATTAAGATCATAAATTAAGATGGCTACTTACATCCAATTTTCTCTGCCTCTACCATGCGTAGGTCCAGTGGAATTTCTTGAAATTGTGCAGCGAGTTGTTGATCACCAAGAGACAGGCCAATAGAGATAAAAGCCTTAATTGAAGGACTTCCAGTTCTGAATTCAGTATCAACAGTCAAATGAATAGGATTGTTAACTTCTCTAGAGTAGAACTCATGGATCAAAGCACTGCCAGCGGTGACTCCACCAGTTGAAAACCTATCCACAACCAATTCATAAACTCATAAATTATGTGCAAATCATGAAATTCAATTGTAAGTGCAGATGAAGATATTAACAGCAAATAAAATCAAGAAACTAGATGTTTGGGTTTTAATGTCGGATCAAAGCATGTAGTAAGAGTAAGAAAATGCAAGTAAATTTGAATATTAAACAAAAATTACCATCCAACAATGACTTCCTTCGGATTCACTTTCTGCTGTGACGACAACATATTCTGATGATAATCAATATCAAGGGCAACCTAAATCATGTCAAATTAAAATTGTCAGTCCATATGAATAAAAAAGGCTAAAACGAAAATAAACTCCAGTTTGTAACAAAAGCAACAACTTTGGAACGGATCCCCAATTCTTTCAGGCAGAAAAAAAAGCGTCAGATAAATTTTCAATCAGTGAATCAGATAAGTTGAGTTCCTGTTTTAAAAAAAAGATAATTTCCAAGATAGAACACAAAGTGTATTAATTTACACCAAGTAAATTCACAAAAGCATCTCCGAACAAGATCCAAAAGCGTATCAAGTGATTATCAAGCACAATGAGAAAGACGAAAGATAAATTCTAAGTCGTGAAAAATAAGAAAAAGTAACTTCAAATTACCTGATCCGAGGACTCATTGTGGGGAACGGCGTAGGAATTTCGTATGTCGACGGTGCCGTCAGGCAAAACGGATCCGAGGAGCGTGCCGATAACGCGGTCGGACTGGTCCGGCCTCCTGACGTAACAATCGCAAATATTAAAAATAACAAGCGGGTGAACCTTGGCCGACACACTTGCCGGTGATGGCATAAACTGCAACACTGTTTGACCGCTAGAGCCCATTGTTCCGACGGTGCAGTGCTGGTGGATGGATGAGAGAGAAGGAGAGCCGGTTGAGATTCTAGGGTTTTAGAATGCAGCAAAACTTGGAGAGGAAAATGGGTCAGTTTTTGGTAAAAACACGGGCTGGGTTATACGGGCTCAAGACTTCGGGGTTTTGGGCTAAATTTTTTTTTAAAAAAGTAATAATGAACGTGATTTTTTTTTTTCTTTTTCTTTTTATGCATTAAAAGTCCTCCTCAAGTTCATAAATTTGACAAATAATAATAATTGCAAACTTGATTATAATTTTTCATTATTTTTGCATTTAGAACAAAACTTGAAATCTTTACAATTACAATAAGATATATTTATCCCAAAAATTATCAATTAAGTTTTGTGATTTTTTGCTTGTTATTTATTATAAACTTGAATAACTTTTAAATAACTATTTTCTGCCATTGTTTATTTTATTATTATATTTAATATTATTTAATCTTTAAATCTTGAAATTAACACAATATACATCAAATAATTATAAACTATAAATTAATTAAATAAACTTTTTAAAAATAAATTATGCAGACTTCTTAGCTTTAGTGAAGCCCTGGAATTAGGGAGAGATTATGTTTATTAACAATCACCATTCATCTAATCACTTTAATATTTAATTGATTTTTCTTTTATTCACATTCTTCATTTCAATCACAATAATTTTACAAATCTATCCATGACCACTCACCCATACCATAAAATATAATCTTTTTATTTTATTTTATTTTTAAAAATAAAAATACTACTTCTAATTAAACTCATAAAAAAGTGGAATAAATTAAAGTGAAAAATTAAATAAAATTAATATATTTTGAGCTAAATTGATTTAAAAATATTACAAATAAAATTAATTTCACATATTATATATATATATATATATATATCAATTTAAAAATAAAAACTATATATATATAGCACAATTAGTCAGAATCTAAAATCATGAATTTTAATATATTTATTATTTATTTTTATTTAAAAGATATATTAATTTTAGAGTAGTGTCTATACAAAATTCATCCATCAATAATATCAAGACAAATGTCACAATTTTATTGGTCCATTAGTTTAGAATTAAAGAAAAAAGAGATTGGGACCAACAAACCTTTTGATGCTGGGAGGTTTTTAGGGGTGAGTATTCAGTTATTCGAATTCGATTTTGGTCAGTAAAATAATAGAACCGAATTACCAAAATAATCGAACCGAAATTTTTATTCGATTTTTGATTATTTCAATTATAACCAAATTTTAATATAATTAAAAATCATAAATAGAAATTATATATATACATATTATTAAAAATATATGTATATATTAATTTAAATGTGTATTGTATATTTATTAATATTATATATATAAATTCGATTATTTCGGTTAGGAAAAAAAATAACGAAATTGAAAACCAAAAATTGAAATATTGTAAAAAAAAATAGTCAAACCGAATTGGAAACCAAAATAACAAAAAAAATTTCAATTCGGTGCAGTTTTCGATTTTTTTATTTTCTTGCTCACCCCTAGAGGTTTGTGGGTGATAGGGGTGTGCACGGTTCGGCCGAAACTGGCCGAACCGGCCAAACCAAATTAATTTGGCCGGTTTGGTTGGTTTGAAAAAAATGATTGGTCGGGTTGGTTTGAAAAATCTCAAACTGGATGATTTGGTTTGGCCGACGGTTTGAAGGTTGAAACCGGCCGTTTTGGCCGGACCGGCCGTATAAATAATATAATTTTAAATATAATAATGATAATAAAATATCATTTGATAGAAAGCTAAAATATCAATTATATTGATATATATGTCCGATGCTTATATTTTTCCAATTGTAACCCTATAAATCAACATATATTTAATTGTTTCTTGCAACCATAATATTATTTATCTCATATTTATAATTAATGACAAGCGAGATATATTTATATTAGTTTTATTTTGTGTATCATTATTTCATTAATATCTAATAATAAAATTGATATACAAGTTTCATTTTTTTTGTAATATTATTAGTTGAATAATCTTCAAACCGTTTAAACCAGCAGAACCAAACCGTTATAATATGGTTTGGCCGGTTTCGTTTGAAATAATTATTTGGCTGGTTTGGTTAGTGAAAATTTCAAACCATACCTATTGGTTTGGTCCGTACTTTGCCCCTTAAACCGGCCAAACCGGACCGTGCACACCCCTAGTGGGTGACCACTTATGGAGAATTTCGGAGAATTTTTCATTTTTTACCTTTAAAAGCTGATGTGGCAGTTAAGTTGGGGTGAAAAACGTTGTTAATTGTAGTCTAAGTAAGTAATTAATATAATTTGGTCCAAGAAGTTTATATTCCTTCTGTCTCGGGTCATTAGTCCTATTTTGACCCGGCACGATAACCAATAAAAGTAGTAATAAAAAATTTTAATCCTTTAATTAGTGAAATAATTAAGAAAAGAAATTTAAAAATGAGAGAAGTGCAAATTTGGCTAGGCAAAAAAGGGGCAATACTTAAATTCAAACATTTCAAATTTACACAATTCATTGCCACAAAATTTCATTTTTGGTGGCAATTCGAATTGATTAACAGCAAAAGTGTCTATAAATTTTTGGTGGCAATTCGAATTGATTAACAGCAAAAGTGTCTATAAATAGACATTACACATTTCACATTACATTCATCATCCAAAAACCAAAAAAAAAAAAAATGGGCAAAAAGAAAAATGTTACAGACAACTTAAAAGAGAAGATTGTTTAGCTTTTGCTTAAATGTTGCAAAGATGAAAGCCTGCACATGGGAAGATTAATGAAGCTGCTACTAAGATCTCATTATGTAAAAGGACAATCTCAAGGGTATAAAAATATTCAAACAAACAAAGAGCAACAGGTGGAGCTATCGAAGTTGTAAGTCAAAGAAAGGTAAAAGCAAGAGCTAAAATCCATAATTTAAGTCAAGATAGCATAGAATCTGTGCATTTTCAGAAAAGAAGGACAATTAGATCCCTTGTAGAGAGCATCAAAGTTTCTAAGTCAACTGTGGGTAGATGGGTTAAAGACAAACTAATCAGAGCTCACACAAATGTTGTCTAGTCGGAACTGACAGCTCCAAATAAGTTGTTAAGGTTATGTTTCGGCTTACAAGTCATAGAGTTATATAATGCTTCAAATAGTCGTTCAAGCCTATGGATAATGTGATTCACATAGATGGGAAATGGTTCTACCTAAGCAAGAACACCCACAGATACTACATGACTCATTAAAGAGGTAAAAGCAAAAAGAAACAACAAATTAAGACCAGCTGAAACTATCGTGACAAAGTCTATAGAATCAATCACAAAACAAGTGATAAAAGATTGCTTAGGTCCCTTCGCTCGGGGTGTAGTGGTTAAAGCACCTTGCCTGGACCAAGAGGTCACAAATTCGAGCTTCCCTGGGGACATCTGGGTGTGTGAGTTTAATACATGTATTCCTATTCAAAAAAAAAAAAAAAAGATTGCTTAGTGAATCAGGTAACAAGTTTAGAATTCTATCTTGTAAAGCATGTAAAAATGAACTAATCCTAATGCGACCATCAAGATTTTAGTTTTCAAATTTCATTTATGCATTCTTTACTTTCCTATTAATGTAATGCATCTAATTCCAGCTTGTACCAACTGTAAAGGCTAATGAGTAAAAACATTTACATCCAGCAAGACCACGCATATCCAACTGTTATCCATATTTTAGAGTTGTGGCTAATGCAGATGGATTTAACATAACATTGGTGCAACAACCACCAAACAGTCCAGATGTAAATATCAATGACTTAGGGTTTTTTAGGGCTATTCTGAGCTTACTAGATATATTGAAGGTGAAGGATGCAACAAGTACAAGATCCCAGATATGAATAATGATGCACTAATATTGAAGATTTAGCTGCCCAAAAATTTAGAAGTGCACATGCAATTAGTGAAAGAGAGCATATAATACTTAATAGCAGAAGGACATGTAGTAGGTAATGAGCAGCTAATGTATGATTTGGGGATGCACATAAGTTAAATAGAGTTGCAGCTAATGTGTGATTTGAAGGTGACAAAATCTAATTTTTTTTTTTTTGAACTAATCAGATTTTGCTTTAATAAGATTTTGCTTTTGTTAAAAACATGAAAGGCTTGATATTGTAAAGATTGTGATAAAACATTACTATGGCTTGATTTTTGAACATTTGCCAAAAACAATTTAAAGAAACCACTTCAAACCGGCATTACACATGTCACACAAGATGTGTATCACTAATGTGTTCAAACCAACAAGGCATGTGTGAACAGATAATCATCATCTCAGATAATCTTAAACACCAAAATCCCACAGTTATACAGAAACTAACAACATAATATTCAATCAACATGATCAAAACAAACCAGCAAAATTATCAAACCATCATAATAGCCCACCAAACCAGCAGAATAGTCAACCAAACCAACATGATCAAACCTGAATCAACATTAAGCCAACAGAGTAGTCAACCAAACTAGCAAACTGCAAAAATATAATAGCCAATCGAACCACCAAACCAGCATAATAGACAAACAGAACAGCATACCAAATAGCCAACCCGCATAATCATCAGAACTACATATGAAACATAAAAGAAGGATCAGAGTTCACCGAATAGTGGGAATTGAATCTCCCAAAAAGCCCGAACAACCTTCATCTTCTCCTCGAGTGGAAAGTTCGACTCGTCGTACTCCCTCGCCAGTCATGCAGCCTCTGCTCCACTCAGCCAAGCTTCCCCTCCTTCCTCTTTGCTGGTGGCAACATTATATGTGGGAGATGTATTGGTAAAGTGAAAATCAACAGTGCAGATAAAAAAAAGATCAAATCGGTGGTGCAGATAGAATCGGTACAATACCCCCCCAAATAGTGTCATTGCCTGCAACGGCGGGTGAGGAGGGCGATAAATGGGAAAGGGGAGGCAAAAAAGTAGCGAGTTTGTTCATCGTGGATAAAGGGAACAATAAATAATTTCCAGATTTATGGCTACATCATAGCGAGTGAGGAGGGTGGCAAAGGGGTGACGAGGGCGACGAAGAGAAACGCCGAACTGATGAGGAAGACCAGACAAAAGATTAAGGTTTCAGAGAATGGGCGAGGCGGAAGAGAAATGAGAGAAATTAGGGTCAGGGTGTGTTTTGGAGGGTGTTACCGAGAAGGGGGGTTGGGTTTCTAATTAATAAATTAATTAATTAAGAAAAAGATTTATTTAAATTAATCTTTAGTTAATTTTTGCTATTTTAGGAAATGTAACTAGTTTGATGGGACAGACAAAAATGGAATACATGATTAATTCGGTGGGACGGAGGGAATAATAAATAACAAACAAAAGATCACAAAACTTAAATTTAGATTAATAATTTTTAGGAAAAATATATTTTATTTTAATTGTAAATATTTAAGTTTTGTATGATAATTGCAAAAATTAAAATAACTTATGTTATAATTGCAAAAAATTGACAAGTTTGTTGTAATTGCAAAGGTAATGAAAATGTTTGATCAAATTGCAATTAACCCAAAACAAATACATCATACATTCTTACTGAGCGTGCAGGTGCCTTATTAAATTAGAATAATTTATAATATTTAAATAATAACTATTCAAATTAAAAGATCATTATTATTATAAATTTCTGTGAAATGCAGTACTACTAATAATGCTAGGCTTTGTTTATTTTTTTTATATATAAGAACAACTCCTACTAAAAATATTTTTTTTCCAAATACACTTATCAAATATCGAAACATATTGTTTTAAGCACTTATTTAATAATAAATATGATAGTTGTTGGGGGTATAATCTAATAGGCCCAGTAAGGAAAATCATAACGAAGCCCACTCGCGCTTAGGAAAGCCGAACCACGGGTCGGCCCAAACCAGATGAAGCGGAGAGTGGACAGATGTTGGGAAATTATTCCTAAACATCTCCCTTAGGATCTATCTGTAAAAGGTTTTGTTGGATCAAACCTTATATAGTTGGTCGATCATTTGCCGAATTCTAGATAGTCTAGCATACTCTGTAAAGTCCTGTATATGTTTTAATATTGAGTTGTAATAGACTAGTGTGCTAAGAAGAATTCCTAGCGGATACGTAGCAGATGACGTCTGCTAAGAGTCGTTGAACAGCAGAATGCTAAGATATTAGCATTCATCAACAACTTACAACTGCTAGAGAAGCGAGCAAACGAAGGATTACTAGTAAACAACAGAACGTTTGCTAGACAATACACAACAACAGAATGCTAAGGCATTAGCATTCGGCACCCTTCAACGACGAACAAGAAGTCGCAAACAACAAGAAGTCAAAGGATCAAAGACAGTAAAAGACTTTAGCAGATCCTAGCTTAGCAAAGCAAGAGGCTCAAAAGTTGAAGCTATACTGCAACTCTGACAGAAGTACACACAAAGGTCGAGACTTTCCGGAAGTAGTTCGAAAAGAACAGTCCTACTCAAAAAGTGTTCAATCAAGACAATCCACTCTTGGACAAAGAAGCCGTTGTGTCTAACGGATATGGAGATTCAAGGTTTGAATCTCCACCTATAAAAGACAAGTTCAAGAATGAGATTAGCTACTACTGCTTTTTTTTCACTTTAGACACTCACGAACACTCAAGCAAGAGATTCCTTTGACGAAGTGAACAAACAAAAAGTAGTCAGTTGAGAGCCGTGTGAAAGTATATTAAAAGCTCCCAACAACCAGAAGTGTCAGTCATTGATATACTGACACTCCTTTGAAGACATTCTTGATCGCATTCAAGAATATCTCAATCATTGGGATTCCTTTCTTTTCAGAAAGAATCTAACAGTCGAACACCTGAAAAGGTCAAGACTAAGACGGGCACTTAGCCGCACTCAAGAAAAGTCAGGAAGTGACTATAAAACTTCTATATCAGGCAAGGCAGGAGTTTCGAAGGTGCGCCCTTGACCCAGCCAAACCTTACCGGAGGAGTTCAGATCAACGGAGGATAGCTGTCAAGTAGCCAGGCCGAAAGCTCACTGCCTACTTAACTGGAAAAGCGAATCCTTGTAATTTGTATACTTTTCTAGTGGAATTCTTAGCGTTTCGGCTAAGGAGTGGACGTAGATCGTTTTGATCGAACCACTATAAATCTTGTGTTCATTTACTGTTTTATTAATCACTAATCAAAGTTGATTTGAAACCTAGCAACAGAGTTGCTAGTGTATATCTGAAAAAATATTTAAATAATAACTTGAGCTAAGAAACATTCTGAAAACAACGTGAAGTGTAAGAGACGTTTATTTATTCCGCTGCATCTCGTGCTAAGATATAATCACGAAGACTCTGGTATTTAGGGACCAACAAGTGGTATCAGAGCAGGAGGTTGAAAAACCGACTGCTTCTGAGTCGCTTCTGACCAGATCTGTATCTTCCTTGCACTTTTACTTGTTTATCTGTGTCTAGCTCAGGAGACAAGATGTTGAATCATTCCCTTGGGAAGTACAATAGGGAAAACTTCACAACATGGAAAAAGATGGCCTTAATACAGCTTCAGAGCATACACCCCGAGATGGTTGAGGTACTTGAAAGAGGTCCTATTAAGATTATGAAAGCTAACACTTTTGTAGGACTCGTACCCAAACCTGCTGAAGGAGCTGCTGAAGGAGATCAACCTAGACCTCCGAGGCCACCGAGACCCCAAATGGTTGAAAAACCTTTTGAGGAATATACCAGTGTAGACAAGAAGAGAGCTCAGCTGGAGCATGTTGCAAAAAAGCTAATACTTGATTCTCTACCTAAGCTGATGGCAGAAAAGGCCTTAGAGTTTGATACAGCTAAAGAAATGTGGACGTATGTGTGCGAGTCATCTCAGGAGACGGACCAGATGAAGCGCAACAAACTGCAGGTAGCTGTTGACAAATATGAATCTTTTTCTATGAATGCAGGAGAATCAATACAAGCTATGGAAGAACGCTTTAATACCATCGTTGGAGAACTGAATAATCTTGGTAAGAAATATGAAAATGGGGAAATGAATCATAAAATTATTTCTAAACTATATCCCAGAGACGACTGGTTCGTCAAAATGACCAGTCTGAGTGAAAAAGACCTCAGCAAAATAACAACATCCGAAGTATTTGCTCAGCTAAAATCTCATGAATTCATAATACAACAATAAAAAAGGAATGAAGCTGCAGTAGCACAATCCGCTACTAGCTCAGATGATTTAGCATATTTTGCCAAAAAGGATTTCAACAAGTTTAAACTAAAGAAATCCTATCATAATCAAGAAAGATTTGTTCCTGTAACACAAACAAAAGAGGTTGCTACAACCTCAGGCTCCCAGCCTACTGATCTTAAGATCAGTGAACTAGAAGAACAGATGAAAAAGCTTCAAAAGATGTTGATGGAAGCCAAGGCTGAAAAAGAAACAAAGGAAGCTCAACAGTCACCTTCTCATGCCCGCTCAGCAGAGCGAAAGCCTAGGACTTGTTTCGAGTGTGGATCTCCTGACCACTTGAAACATGATTGTCCGAAAGTTAGCAAAGAGGAGAGGGAGCGTTTGAAGCAGAGATTTGAAAGACGTGCAGGCAATGCAGTCAAGAGAGCGCTCCTGACCAGGACGGAAATTCAGGATATTCCTGAAAACGATGAAGAGTACTATCTATCTTCAGAAGAAGAGAATGAAGAGGCCATGCTAGTTTTGATGGCAGACATCGTGGAGGATCAGTTTGCTGACGCAGACGCTGATCAGGATGCTGAAATGGCTCTAGCAGCCGAGAACAACGAGGTAATTTCAATAAGCATTCCTAACTTTGCAACTTTTGATGAATACGAGGATTTCACCTTAAACTCTGAGGAAGACTGTCTCACGAATCTAAGTGAAGAATTCTCTAAGATGTATGAAATCAAAAATATCATTATAAGTGAGAACACCTCACTAAAGTTGGAAGTTTCAAATTTGATCGAGGAAGTCGAAAGACTAAGGTATGCAGGTGAGGAACTTTCAAAAATGAAAGTTGAATTTTCAAAACTTTCTGAAAATTTTAAAATTCTTGAAAAAGAAAACATTTTGCTGAAAAACAATCCAAAAGAAAATTGCATTTGTACATACACGACCAGTAAAACTGTTTTGAATGCTGCAATTAGCCAACAAAAGCACCACAAGGATAGAGCCGGTGTTGGTTTTGATCATAATGATAAAGGAGAATCTTCTAAGCAGAAGACTATTCAGTTTGTCTCTGCTGGAAAATTCATCTTTGGAGAAAAATTGAAAGAAAAGGCATCTGCTGAAACATCCGTTGCTAAGCAGACTAAGGGTATAATGCAGAGTGAATCTGCTAAACCTCAGCAGAATACTAGAGTGTCTGCTAGGGAACCTCAGCAGAGGTTCGTTAAATCTCAGCAGAATGATAGAATGTCTGCTAGGGAACCTCAGCAGAGGTACGTTAAAACTCAGCAGAATGATAGAATGTCTGCTAGGGAACCTCAACAGAGGAATGCTAAATCTCAGCAGAATACTAGAGTATCTGCTAAGCAACCATGGTCAGCAGAGTCTAGAAGAAATGCCGAGCAGTATGTATCTACTGCCAGGACAGCAAAATCTTCATTTCATAAAGGCAAACATATTCATTGCAATGCTGAAAAACCTTCATATAATGCATACACACCACATAGGCGGATCACCCATGTGAGGCCTGAGTCCAAACCAAATTCTTTCAAAAGGACAGTGAAGGCTCGACACACTACCACAACTCATCCTCAATCTAAGTATGCAAGATTTACTTATCCTAAGGTTGAGAAAGGTATAAAGAGTGATGTCAAGAAGAAAATTTTGAAGATCACTCGAATGTGGGTTCCAAAAGGAACAATGACACTTGCTAATCCTGCAGGACCCGATACTAAACGGGTACCTAAATCAATCTCTTAATTTTTGCAGAAACAAGATCTAAGAGCCAAGGCGTCAAGATCGCCAGATGAATGGATCCTTGATAGCGGCTGCTCAGGACACATGACTGGAAGAGCAGACCTATTCTCAGAAATACAAAGCATTTATGGATCCTCAGTTGTTTTTGGTGATAACAGCAGAGGAAGAGTCATTGGTAGAGGATGTGTAGAACAAAATGGAATTCGAATTGTTAATGCTGCTCTCGTTTTGAACCTTAAACACAATTTGATGAGCATCAGCCAACTATGTGAAAATGGATATAACGTTTATTTATTTAACTCTGGCTGTGATATTGTTGATAAGGATACAGGAGAAGTGAAGCTTAGAGGCATCCGCAAGGGTGGCCTATACGTGGTCGATTGGCAGAGTGGCCAACAGGACTCGTGCTTCGTGGCTTTGAACAAAGAAGAAACTAACTGGCTGTGGCATAAAAGGTTGAACCACTTGAACTTCAAAACGATCAACCATCTAGCCAAACATAAGCTGGTAGAGGGATTGCCTGCGGAATCTTTTCGAAAGGAAGGAGTGTGTAAAGCATGCCAACAAGGCAAACAGACAAAGGCATCCTTCAAATCAAATCCAGAAAAAGACACCTCAGGGAGAATTCTCGAACTCTTACACATGGACCTATTTGGCCCTGTCAAACCACCCACAATAAATAAGAAGATATATACACTTGTGGTTGTTGACGATTTTTCCAGGTACACGTGGGTTCGACTCCTAAAAACTAAAGATGAAGTAAAGACCATGATACCTGAGCTGATCCTTAAAGAGCAGAACAACAAGGAAGTTACAGTTAAGAGGATTAGATCAGATAATGGAACTGAATTCTGTAATGGAATTTTGATGGACTTCTGTGCGGAAGCTGGTATTCATCATGAAAAGTCCACTGCTAGAACCCCGCAGCAGAACGGGTTAGCAGAACGAAGAAACAGAACCTTAAAGGAAGCAGCGAGGTGCATGCTTGCTGATTCAGGACTCAATGGAAAGTATTGGGGAGAAGCTATCATGACTGCTTGCTACACTCAGAACAGGAGTGCGGTTAATGGTAGATGCAACAAAACTCCTTATGAAGTGTATAATGGTCGTAAGCCTTCTATTAAACACTTCCGTGCTTTTGGTTCAACATGTTATATCCATAACAATGGGAAGTCTAAACTTAACACTTTTTCGCCCAAGTCTGATGAAGGTGTTTTCCTAGGATATGGACACCCATCTCACAAAGGTTATCGAGTGTTAAACAAGACTACTCGACTTGTGGAAATAACATGTAATGTTATTTGTGATGAGTCTACTTTAGTGCGCAGGGATAACAAAGAACAGAAGAATGACAATCATGAGACCAATGATATCTATGATCAATCTTTACAAAATTCTTTCGAAAATATGAGTATTGATCCGATTAGGTCTACGACTGATGTCAACCCAGAAACTTCGCACTCAGCAGGTGACCAGACTGCTGACCAGGCCAGTGATGCTACTGATCATGCTGAGGCCCCATCTTCTATCTATCTAAATGAAAATTTAGATGTTACTGGAGCTCTTGATGATCAAGATGATGGAGAATCTACTGAAGATCTTAGTAAATGAGTTGCTGAGATTCCAGTCCTGGAGGAACCTGTTGCTAAAATTCCACCTATTGTCGTACATGCCCATGTCGATCCTGTTCATGAAGATCCAGAAGCAGACGATGAAGAAGGAGTAGCAAACGTCCCAGCTGCTGAACCCCAGGAGAATGCAGTAGAAGCGAATCAGAACAACAATCATCAAGAAGAAGCACCAGATGCTGAAACTCCAGCACGTGTCAGACCTACGTGGCTTCGTGCTCATCCACCAGAAGGAATTCTTGGAAACATCAATGATCCATTGTTAACAAGACAAGGAAACGCAAATGCTATGCTGGCTTGCTACATCTCAAGTGAAGAACCTAAGAAAATTGAAGAAGCCTTATTAGATCCAGATTGGGTGAACGCCATGCAAGATGAGCTCGCAGAATTCACACGAAACAATGCGTGGGAACTAGTTGACAGACCAGAGCACCAAAGTGTTATAGGCACAAAGTGGGTGTTCAAAAATAAGAAAGATGAATCAGGATCTGTAGTCAGAAACAAGGCACGACTTGTGGCCAAAGGATATAGACAATGTGAGGGCATAGATTATGATGAAACATTCGCCCCAGTAGCAAGACTTGAAGCAATTCGTCTATTTCTAGCATATGCTGCATACCATGGATTCGACGTAATGCAAATGGATGTGAAGAGTGCCTTCCTGAATGGTGAGCTCAAGGAGAAGGTTTATGTTGAACAACCACCAGGATTTGAGCAAGGCAATCAAGTATACAGGCTTAAAAAGGCATTGTATGGTCTAAAGCAAGCACCAAGAGCTTGGTATGGAACTTTGTCTAAGTTTCTGTTGAATAATGGATTTCAGAAAGGGAGGATAGATCAAACTCTCTTTCGCATTAAAGATGGAGACATCATCTTGAGTTCAAATATAAGTTGATGATATAATCTTTGGATCAAAGAATCAAGATCTATGTGATAGGTTCGCTGATCTCATGACTAGCCATTTTCAAATGAGCATGATGGAAAAAATGTCTTATTTCCTTGGATTGCAAGTCCAACAATCCAGAGAGGGAATTTTCATCCATCAGAAGAAGTATGCTCGTGACCTAATTGGTAAGTATTGTCCGGAGAAGACCAAGAGTTTGCGCATACCTATCAGCACAACATGCATTGCTGCTCTTGAGAAAGAAGGAGATGATGTGAATCCTACTCTTTACAGAGGAATTATAGGTTCACTACTATATCTCACCGCTAGCAGACCTGATATCTCATATGCCGTTGGTCTATGTGCTAGGTATCAAGCCAAGCCTAAGAAGGCTCACTTTGATACTGCTAAGAGGATTGTTCGCTATTTGAAGCGCACAGAAGGTCTAGGAATTTGGTATCCTAGAGAAGATAGTCTTGCTCTGAGTGGATATTCGGATTCTGATTTTGGAGGATGCAAGATCGATAGGAAAAGCACCAGTGGCACGTGTCAATTTCTGGGACACAAGCTCATTAGCTGGTTCAGCAAAAAGCAGCACTCTGTTGCTACCTCCACCACTGAAGCAGAATATGTGGCTGCTGCTAGCTGCTGCTCGCAAATTCTCTGGATAAGGCAACAATTGCAAGATTACGGGATCTCTCCCGAATGTGTGCCTATCTACTGCGACAACAACAGTGCCATGTGCATCACAAAGAATCCTGTCCATCACTCTCGGACCAAGCATATCGATATCCGTCACCACTTCATACGAGATCATCAGGAGAAGAAAGATATCGATGTTCGCTATATATGCACCGAAGATCAGATAGCGGATATATTCACAAAACCTCTTCCAAAAATCAGATTTAAAGAACTATGCTTAAAGCTAGGATTGATGGAATTAGAGGAAGACATGGATGAATGAGTCCTAGCTCTCATTCTTTCTATCAGGATTTCTTGAAGTTTGTTTGATGATTAAATAAATTCTGGATGCTATTTTTCGGTTTGCTGAAGATATCATTGCTAAATTACGAGATGCTGAGCCTCGAACACCAGAAGTAAACTGGGATGCTGAAATGCGTCATGATTCAGTGAAAAGTTTCAGCACACCAGCTTAGCAGACAGAGGTTTTGCTATTCGATTATTTCTTATTCAACAAAAAGGTTCCCGAGAAAATACTCAACAAATAAGAACAAAATTAGCATATTCGTCAATTCATTCAAAGGAAGAACAACATACTTCAAAAACTTCACAATATTACAAAAGGGAAAATCAGATACAACCAACCCTTACATCTGCTACAAAAGTCTAACAACATTTTTTTCCCCGTCAACGTCAACAACAAAAGGAGGGGAGTCCAGAACATCCCTCAACACGAGTTCGGAAAATGAGACCTCAAGGGATAGAAGTCAAAACCCATCATAGGGATGCCTTCAGAGACTATGTGAGGGAACTTCTGCTCAAGTAACCAACTCAACTGCATGGCAGTTGGCAGAGGAAACTGAGGAAAGTGGTCGATGCAGTCCTTCACCCCATCAAAGAAGAACCCTGCCCAGTCGACGTTCTTCATCTCTGCATCAATGGCCATCATAGCCCTCCAGATCCTAGGATTGAACACATAGTTCTCAGCAGCAACTCCAAACGTCACATTACTAACGAGGTCAAAGATAACTCTATACTCCTCCTTCAACTCCAGACATGATGGAGTTGGCGAAAAGTCATAGATATCCGACTGCCTCCACTTGTCCCAGAAGCCGAACTCTGGAGCAGTCATATGACGATTGACATCCATAATGCGAATTGGACCCCTTGGGAGACCAAACTTCTGAGAAAAGAGAGTTGGAGTCCAGCTAACCAACTGGTTCTCAAAGGAGCCCCAGATAGCATCACCAGTGGTTTTGCATGAATAGATGAAACTCTGAAGAGCTCGTTTCTGATAACGTGCAGGAATAGTCATCAGAAACTGGTCCAGACGACTCTCACGAAGAGCCCCCATAACATGGTTTACAACTCGATATTTGTCATCATAGAGAATCTGGTTGCGAGTGACGGTTAAGTCACTCGGAGCGATGGTAATTTGATGCATCATGGTGGAACAAGGAAAGAAGAAAATGCTGTGCACAATGGTTTGAAGGAGATGGTGTTCAAGGAAACAAGTGGGATGTTATTTATAACAAGAGTGTGGCTCTCTCCACAGAGGGAACATTCTCCCAAAAGTGTCGTGTCAACTCAATTCAGAGGGCGGAAGTCGAGGAGTCTCGACAAAGGGGGAAATTCCACCTGTCCAAATAAATCTATTTCTAGCAAGTCGACCTACCTGAGTGATATGGCGACCTCTTCCATGAATGCTTGAAAAGACAACAAAGGACATCCCAAATCCACTGATTAAGACAGAAATCCATCGTCTTAAATAAATGACCTTGATGACTTTTTATGGAAAATTGTAGCTTACCTCAGAAACACGAGGATTGCTAAAGTATAAGATCCTTCAGAGACTCAACACTATCACAAGAAAGGTTGCTGAGTATGCCTGCTAAGTCAAGGTGTCTGCTAAATCAGATCAGCAAACAAGGTTCGATCTACACTCAGATTGCTAGGACATTGAAGCAGGAGCCTATGCTATTCCAACCAAGCATATCCGAGACAGAGCACTAAATGCGCGACAATGGCTGCATCAAATCCGTAACCGCCACGTCGAAAGTGCTCAAGTACTCTTTCACACTATGAATGAAATGTTACACTTATTATCTGGATTTCTTGGATTTCGTGAAGGCATCATTAAGAATCCTGGAGGTTGAATACATCTGTTGAAGATTATTCATCATCACAATCTGCTGATACAAAGAATGCTAAGCAGACAATGATTGCTTATTTTCAGCAAACGACATATTGGAAGACAGAAACGTATAGTTGTGCATAATTCATACATCCTCTCATTTCATTCACTGAAAGATGTCATTACAAAGGAGGATGAGAAAATAGAAAAACAACAATTCTTGATATTCTAGGGAGAACGAGGCTTAAACGGGAAGAAATCCGTATCAAGGAGGTTCGATCGTCCTTCTGCTATCCGAGGAAAGCTCTGCTCCAACAGCCAACTGAGCTGCATTCCATTCAGCAGAGGCACAGAAGGGTAATATTGGACACAATCTCGAACGCTGTCGAAGATGTATTTCGCCCAATCGACCTCGACCTCATCATCAATGGCCATCATGATCTGCCATGTTTCCTTTGCGAAGGAAGTGTCATCAAGGCCTTCTCCCATCAACATGTTGTGAGCAATGCGGAAAAGCACCCAATAAGGAATCTGCAGATCGTATGTTGAAACAGAAAGGGAAAACTCTGACAAAGGTGATCGTCTCCATTTCTGCCACGATGACCATTCAGGGGCTATTTCCGTCACGCGATAGTTGAACACTGACCCAGGACCTCTGGGGAGGCTGAATCGACGAAAAAAGGAGTCTGGTGACCAACAGACTAGTTTGTCGTGGAAAGAACCATAAAAACTCCTCCCTCCACCGAGCAGTCCTTGATAAACTCTCGAAGAATATCACCATGGAAACACCTTGGAGTGGCCATGACAAATTGAGTCAATCCACTTCGATTCAGTTTTGACATAACAGTCTCTGCCACAATATGATCGTTGTCATATAGGGAATACAATCCAGACTCATGAAGAATCTGGTTCCGGCGCAATTCCAGAGTTTGACCTGGGGAATCCATTCTCTTGAAGATTTTTTTTTTCAGTACAAATAAAGGAAAGTTCAGATAAGGACATTTGTGGTGATAAGGATCCTCACAAGAAGGCTATTTATAAAAGGAAAAGTCATAATTGCGGATATCTTTACAAATTGCGGATATCTTTACAAAACCGCTTGCTGAATCCAGATTTAAGGAGTTATGCATAAAGTTGGGTCTTATGGAGTTAGACGAGACCTTGGATGAATGAAACTTCGTTTTTATTCTTTCTGGATTTCTTGAAGACCTTGTACTAGATATGTACACATATTATGAAGTCTGGATTCAATCTGCT
>JAPKLW010000225.1:186534-223268 GCA_026898455.1 Plectranthus barbatus
AAATAAAATTTTAAATTATATTAAGTCGATAAGGTTTGTGAGCCTAGTTTGAACACAAGGTCGATTTAGCTCGATCTCGATAAGGCTTGCGAGCTTTTCGAATCGAGTATCATGAAGCTCGAGGTCGATAACTACTTTCTCAAGCTAGAGCTCGATAACTACTTTCTCAAGCCGGCTTGTCTCGTGCTCACCCCTATATACTTGCTTCATTCCTAAAATTAACATTATACACACAAACAAATATTAAAGTAATATATTTATAAAAATAATAATAATAATTATTAGCATATATAATTCTTAGAGATTGTCGACTAATTTCATCTTTGTTTAAGCATTAAATAAACATTATTTATATATTGTTGTGGGTGGATTTTCTCAACTAAATTTGTTGAATTGTGGAAACAGTGATTGGTGAGATGTTGCGGAGTAAGTATGTGTGGGTAATCGTGAGAATGTGGCTCAGGTATGATGGAGACATGGATGATTTTAAAGAGATCGCAGAGGAGTTGCGAAAGCCCCTCGACTTTGCATTTTGTATAAATTTTTATATTGTGAATCTGAACATGTAGGACCCCCGTTGAGGGAATTTACAACATGTATCTATATATATATAGCTATAAACTATTGTAGCAGCCAATCTGTGATTGCTCCTCTCCACCCTTGACCGTAGCCTCTCATTGGTTGTTCGCCAGTTGACCGACGCTGGCGTATTAATTTTCATCCCGTCTTAACCTTTACAACTAAAATAAAAATCACAACTACGTTTTTCTTTTCATCTTGCTTAATTAAAATATCAATTTTGAAAAAAAAGATCTACATATATTAACTTTAAATTAATTAGCGGTCAAAATGTAAATTCAATATATTTAAAAAAATAATCTTCAAGAGATATTTTATAATTCATTTAATAGTAATAGTACACTTTATTTTATTAATTCATCAAATCTTTTATGTCTAAATTAAGAAAAACTATGTTTATTTCTATTTTTTATTAAGCATAAAAACAACTATATTATTCAACAGGGGAAAATGAAAATTGATTTATCTACAAAATGTATTATTATATTTATACTGAAGCATTTTGTTAGAGTGTAATTAAAAAATTACTATAATTTATATTTAATTAAATGTTAATGGAACAAAATTTGGACCTATATGCATATCATATTCGCATGACATTATTAAATAATTAAACAAATTCTTGATTGATCCTTTCATCCTCCCCAACCTATTTTCCTGTGTTACTTGATTATTGTGTTCTTGAGCCTGTATCCGTACAAAACAAACCTCAACAATTTGACGCACACCGTGGGTCCCTAGGAACTATTCTTTGCTAATATCTTTTGCAGGGAATGGCCGACAACGACAACACGATTAATAGGATTGTAGATGATGCTGGAAGGACTGGCCCGCCTCCAAGTGCCGGTCGAAGAACTCTACTAGGAATCGGACGAGGAGCTCCCTAGGTGCTGGGCGCGCACGCGGGAATCCACAATCACGAAGTGGAAGAGGAGTTCTGGCAAAATAGAATACCAACGACACAGTGGATGACCTCTTCAGGGCATTCAACGCCATGTCACTTCATGAACTAGCATTCCTCCAACCGCTGTCATCCAGTATGGCTAATCTGCATGTCGCCCAACTCGTTAGCCAGGTGCAAGCCGAGATGGGTAGAATGGGAAAATAAATGGAAGAAATGGAGAGAAGACAAGAACTCCTCCTAAGGAAAAACTGCCGATTGCAGCACCAAGCCAACACATGACCTATCATCGAGGAACCAGGGAGCACGGCGGGAGGAAATCGAACCAAACCCAGGAACCTGCAAGTGGAGTTCAACCAAGCCGAAGAAGACGGTAATGGGTTAGCAACCCTGCAAATGCCAACCAATAACCGTCAGAAGCGCGAGGAAGGTCGACAAGATTTGCTCAAACACACTGTGCCACCTGCACTGACTCAATTGGAGCGATGATTCAAGCAGAGGTTGAGTTACTTTGAGTCTCCGATTTCAAGAGTTCTCGGCCTGCCACCGTAAAAAAGGACCATTCCGAGGGAAAGCTACACAGAATCACCTTTCATGCAACAAATCGCAGAAGTCGAGCTTCCCGCGTGTTTTATACCACCGAGCTTCGAACACTATGACGGTACCTCTGACCCAAAAAATCACATGGTCATATACAAGTAGAAGATGTTTGCCTTAATCATACCAATGCGAAGCCTCATGTGCAAGAGCTTCGGGTCGAGCCTAACTGACCCTGCTCTCCAGTGATTCATAAATCTACCCAAGAGTTCTATTATCCACCTTCACCGAACTACACTAATTGTTCATCAGGCAATACTCGAGCAGTTGGAAGCTCGACAAGCACCCAGATGATCTGTACACCATAATTAAGAGACTCGACGAGCTGTTTAGATCATGCCTATCATGGTTCAACAAGGAATTGGTGGCTATATCGAACTGCCCAAACAGCACCGCTGTCAGAGCATTCACCAAAGGCATGGACGTGGACTCCGACCTTTACAGAGAGTTGTCCATCTACCTATGCCAGACGATGGATGATGTGCTTAACAGAGTACGAGCCCTAATCAAGTAGGAAGAAGATGAGCCCTACATAAAGGCATGCCGGAACAGTGGAAGGCCAACATCCAGAGAAGATAATCGCCGCGAACCAAGAGACAGGAGACCTCTAAGATCGTACCCGTATACCAAACCTGCTCACATAAACCATCTGGGGTTGCATGTGCCAGAATACACGTTGTCCATCGAACCAAATGTACTCCATTAGATGCCTGACAAAGTGAGGTGGCCCCAAAAGATGAAGACAGATCCAACGATACGAGACACACAGAATTTTTGTGAGTTTCATAATGACCATAGCTACACGACAGGGGAATGCCAAGCACTTCGGTTGGAAGTCCTAGAGCTGCTCAAGAAAGGGTTACTATCAAAATACCTAACTGACAAAGGGAAGAGAACATGGACCCACAAAAAACAGCCCGAAGTAAAAAAAATACCCGATCACAGTGCCAAAGTCTCCCGTAATAGTTCAAACTATAAATTGTATCACCAGCGGGTCGAAGATCAGTGGCATAACACGTTCTACTGCAAAAAAACTCGATAATTAACGCGCGAGGAGAACGCGGCACCAAGGAAAATTCCAAAGCACTCCCTAATCCAGTTCATGGACAACAAGGTTCTAGGCCTGGACCATCCACACGATGATTCATTGGTGATATCCCTTTTGATCTCTAACTATCTCGTGAAAAGAATCCTGGTAGATATCAGGAGCTCGACAAACATTATGTTTGCACACGCGATGAATGAAATGAAGATCCTGGAAGAAAAGATAGTTAAGAGCCATACACCCCAGATCGGGTTCAACGGAGGAGTTTTGATGACCCTCGGAACGGTGATACTACCCACGTACTGCAGAGGAGTCCACCAAGATGTCTCGTTCATAAAGATTGACGCTCCAAGCGCTTACAACGCGATCCTGGAAAGACCATGACTCCATGTACTCATGGCGGTGCCCTCCACCTACCACCAAGTCGTGAAATTCCCTACTCCGCATGGAGTATACACAATCAAAAAAGAGTAGAACGTAGATAAAAAATGCTATTACGCGATCTTCAAAGCCGTGTGCTCGTAACAACACTTCCTTCATAAACCAGTCCTACCAGCATTGGAACAATTTGATGAAACGAAGGAGATATCCCTTGATAGGCCCGTCTCAGAAAAAAAGACCAACATTGGAAGCAGGTTGGGTCCCAAAGTAAGAAAGCAGCTTTTAGATTTTTTGAGCCAAGATGTGTAAATTTTTGCGTGGTCGCATAAAGACACGATAGGGATCGACCCGCAAGTGATGACGCATCGCCTGCAAGTCGACCCAACCCAAAAGCCTATTCAACAGCGAAGAAGAAAGTTTGCACCGGAAAAGAATAAAACAATCAACGAGGAAATCAAAAAGCTGATGAAGATTGGTTCATCTGAGAGGTGAAGTACCCCACATGGCTCGCTAATGTGGTGGTAGTAAAGATGAATGGAAAGAACAAGTGTGGGTAGACTGCACAGACTTGAACAATGCGTGTCCAAAAGATCTGTACCCTCTACCGCACATCGACTACATCGTCAATGCAACCGCTGGACATGAGCTCCTGAGCTTCATGGACACTTTCTCGGGGTACAACCAGATCTAGATGCACCCGGGAGATCAAGAAAAAACAACATTCATGGCTAACCAGGGGATATACTGCTACAAAGTCATGTTGTTCGGACTGAAGAATGAAGGATCGACCTACCAGCGGTTAGTCAACAAGATGTTCGAGCCACTCATTGGAAGAACCATGGAGGTCTACATTGACGATATGCTCGCCAAATCAACCCACTCCCAGGATCACATTCAACACCTGAGAGAAGCCTTTGAGATACTGAAGAGGTACAATATGAAGCTCAACCCTGCGAAGTGCACATTTGGGATTGCCTCCGGAAAATTCCTGGGGCACATCGTCACCAATAGGGGTATCAAAGCAGACCTAACTCACCTAAAGGCGGTGTAAGACGTCGCCCATCCCAAGAGCCCGAAAGAAGTACAGTGACTAACAAGAAGGCTTGTCGTGCTGAGTAGATTCATTTCAAGGTACTCTAACAAAACCCATGGCTTCTTCCAGGTGCTGAGAAAGGGAAAGAAATTCGAGTTGATGGAAGAAAGAGTGAAAGCCTAGAGCAACTGATGGATTACTTATTGAGCCCACCTCTTCTATCCAAACCCAAACAAGAAGAGGCGCTCCTCCTCTACTTATCCATTTCGGAGCACGCGTCAGGAGCTGTCTTTGTCAAGGAGGAATCAGGGAAGCAACACTCGGTCCATTACATGAGCAAGCCATTGGTAGATGTAGAAACAAGGTACACCGCCTTGGAGAAGCTCGCATTGGTGCTGGTCACGACCACAAGGAAACTCAGGCCATTCTTCGAAGCGCGCCCAATTAAGGTGATCACGGTCTACCCACTCCGAACGGTGTTATCCAAACAAAGCCTATCGGGAAGGTTACTCAAGTGGGCCGTCAAAATCAGTGGGTACAAATTAGAGTTTGAGTCGCAAACCACAATCAAATCACAACAGCTCGCTGATTTTATTTCGAGTTCTCCGTCGATCTCCAAATAGAGACCGAGAAAGAAATAACAAACTTAGAGGTAGCCGAGTCGACAAACGAACCCTGGACCCTCCAAGTCGATGGAGCGAGTAACATCCACATAAATGGGGCAAGAATAAGACTGAGAAGCACCTTGGAGAGATCTTTGAGCGATCCATCTAACTTAACTTCAACACATCCAACAACGAGGTGGAGTACAAACCATTAATCAGAGGAATGCAACTCGCAAAAGAGCTAGGAGTGTGACGCCTCCAGGTCCTGGGAGACTCACAATTGGTAGTACTATAAATGGAAAATAATTACCAAGTAAAGGAGCCCAGACTACTGAAGTCCCACCAACTGGCCTTAGCAACTAGCAAAGGATTCAAGGAGTTTGACATAAAGCACATCGCCAGAGAAGAAAACACGCAAGCAAATGCGCTAGCCAACCTCGCATTAGCAAGGCCAGAGAAAAAAATCCGACCAATACCAATCACCTGGACTGATGAACCCGCTACAACGGGTGAATTTGTACAAGTTCAAGAAATAGGACAGTCAAGAGATGCCTCCTGTACAAAACCCATATTGTTGTTCATTAAAATGGATGTCAGCTGGAGAACCGATAAGATGCAGCTCGATTGGCATGAATGACAGTTAAATACACAATCCACTAGGGTAGATTATACCAAAGATCGATGGAAATACATGAAGGAGACTGTGGCAGTCATTTAGGAGCTCGACCCCATGCTCATAAGGTAATCTCCGCAGGTTTTACTGGCCAACATTGAGGAAAGATGCAAGGGAGTACGTTCAAAGCTGCGATGCGTGTCAAAGATTCGAAATAACGTCACAAATCCACACAGAACCACTCCACGCAAGAATCGCGGTGTGACCCTTTAGTGCTTAGGGGATGGACATAGTAGACAAGCTCCCCCGAGGAACGGGTCAAGGCCGAAGCATTACATAAAGTCACGAAAAAAGAGGTTGTTAAATTCCTGTGGATCCACATCTTATGCAGATTCGGGGTCCCAAAGGAAATACGAACGGACAACTACACATAGTTCACCAGCCAGCGCGTGAGAGACTTTTGTGAGCAATACAACATCAAGTTGATATTCTACACGCCAAGATATCCAGAAGCAAAGAGGCAGGCAGAATCAATGAACAAGAACATTATGGCCACCATGAAGAAAAGACTAGGGGCTCATAAATAGAAGTGGGTGGAAGAACTACCCGGAGTACTTTAGTCATATAGAACCACCCCGAGAAATGCAACAGGAAGCTCGCCATTCTTCCTCGCCTATGGAGAAGAAGATGTCATACCAATAGAAGCTAAAGCGAGGAGTCCGAGAGTCGAGCTATGCGAAGAGGGGATGAACCATGAAAAACTGCTTGCAAATTTAGAAATAATCGATGAGAATCGGGATGAAGCTCGACTAAATATGGCTCAGAGAACAACTCAGGTCAAAAGACTTTTCAACAAAAAACTACGACTCTGAACTTTCAATGAAGGAGATTGGGTGTTAAGGAGAGTGTTTCAGAACACAAAGGAGTCCGGCGCACGAAAGCTCACACCAACCTGAGAAGGCCCGCACAAAATCACAAGGGCAATTGGTCGATGAGCCTATCACCTAGAGGACTTCGATGAAAGAGAGATCGCGAACAGTTGGAACATCAAACATTTGAAAAAACCCTACTTTAAAATAGGCGAATCGAGGTCGAGCTCATCATCCTGGCAGATACACTTCCTTAACCGCTGCTTCTATTTTTGTTTTTGTTTCCATTTTTTATCACCTCGAACCACTACTGACTTGAACATTGGAGAGGCCATGCCTAAGCATCGCCCACTCTCACTACCACTCAGGTCTCGTAGGTAAAGCACGAAGCAAGAAGAAATGCAGGTCGTCCAACGCGCGCGAGCGACAACTCAAACCTATCTTTAGATAACGAATTCTAGCTATCCCTCTCTCTTTTTCTTTCCCATTTCTTATTGTTTATTTCAAATAATTACTGACTTAAGCTTCGGAGGGGCAATGCCCATCTTAATCTCGTTTTATCAACATGTCTATGAAAAACTGACGGCAAGGTGAAATAAAACCATTCGAAACACAAAATGAAAGCGAAAAAACATATCCATTCACATAGCTAAAAAACGTAGTAGAACAGGAAATATCAAATGAAAACATTAAATTGTTCAAAGTAGAGTAAAGTTTTTTCAAATCCAGAAAATCAGAAGCTTAGGAGGTTGAGTGCTGCTCGGAAGGAATTGGGCCAGGGCTAGTCTCGGTAGTCGTGCCAGAGGTCAGATTAGAGGATGAGTCAGCAGGGTTCGGGCCGTCATCCGGAAGGACCTGATCGAGTTGCTGCTGCTGCTGCGCGTTGAGGGCGACCTACTAAAGATCAGGTTGTTGATGCTCGGATTGATCACCCTGCAGTAGCTCGGGATCACCAGAAGTTCACGGCTGAGGCCCGAACTCCACCAGCTGCTACGGGCCACCTTTAGTCTGCTCATCCGGCTTGTAGATGATGCTAAGATTGAGGTCAGGAAATTTCTCAGCAATCCTCCCTGTACCTGGCTCTCAACCTGATTAGTCAACAACTATAGAAAACCCCGCAAAGGGCAGTAAAATATCGATCCACTTGGAAAGTCATCGTATTGGGGCTTCGACCCCGAAAAAAGGAGAGATTATGATAAGCTCCACACTCGTCAAAACACCCCGAAAAGACGAGCTTACAAAGTTTGCTGGGGCTCATTAGATAGCCAGAAAAGCAAACATGACAGAACCCGAACTCTCCCTTCACCAAAGTCATGGTTTGGGCCCATAGCCGCAACCCTCGCAGCAACCTTCTGGGTTGCATGAGTGAGGGGTGGCCACCCATAGAGGAATTGACCCCCCTGGCCGAGGAGATGCTTACGGGCATCCCCAAAACAATGACATATCTCTATTAGTGAGGTCTAAAGGACACATATCTGGGAAGAACAACTCGCCTCATAAGGAAAAAAATACAACGTCGCAAGGCTTAAATATTCAACTCTTTGAGTCCTTTTGACAGATCCCCAAAGAGCCGAAGGGGCTATTGTTGGGGTGTAATCTGATAGGCCCATTAAGGAAAACTAGAACGAAGCCCACTCACGCTCAAAAAAGCCGAACCACAGGCCAGCCCAAACCAGATAAAGCTGAACAAAATAGCCCGTAGGGAGGTGGGAGCTCGCAAAAATAGTTCGACCAAAGTTCTCGAATTGGATAGCTCGATGAAAGAAGAGACCTCATTTTGAGAGGAATAAAGAGGGAAGAACTACTCCTGGCGAGCTGCTCAATGGTCAGGAGGATGGAAGGATAAGCACACGGAAATTTTGAAGGTCAATAGGAATAGATATGTTGTAACGAGCCCGATAATATCGTAAGTCACTGCCCAACTACCCCGATGTGTATCCTGAAAACCCTAATGCCACTAGACTCTCTATAAATATGCCCTTGTATGCCAAAATTCGGCATCTAGTTCTCATTGTTTAATCTGACACTCATTATTTCTTGTTTAACCAACATGACGAGCTTGTGATTAAGCCCTAACTGTATTTTTCTGAGCTTGATTTTACAGTTTGTAATACTGTAATAAGCATCAATTCTCACTCAAAACCTCATTAATTTCAATTGTGTATCTGCATTATCTCGTCAACCCGTTTTCATGTGTTACTTGATTATTGTGTTCGCTGGTCCCCGTATCTGTACGAAACAAACCTCAACAATAGTTATATAACCATTATAATTCATTTGATACATATAAATATATAAAATAATGTTTATATGTTGGTTTCTATATTAAATACTTATATTTTCATTATTTTGATTTAAATTAATTTTTATGAAAGAATTAAAATTATTATAATTGTTAGGGATTTTGTTTTTTTTTTTTGATAATATGTTAGTAACCATGTAAGTCAAATATCGCGTATAGAACTGACCAATGAGAATAAAGAGGCTTCGTAAAACCTGACCAACTCTGAATAGGAAAAGTGAAAGTTGGTAGTTTAGAAGGAAAAGTCGAGCATAAAGTCAAGTTGTCAGCTGTTACTCTAGTATGTCAATTGATAATCAACTAACAGAAGGATTTTCTTCTCAAGTTATAAGGTAGATAATTGAGACCAGAAAAAAAACTAAAACATAATTCTCATTCTTCAAATGAGAATATCATAAATACATGTTCAAACAAAAATGGGAGTTAGATGGTCGATGCATACTTGGTCGTAAGTCTATTTTAGCTCATCTTTGTGAGCAAAGATTTGACTCGGTTAATCCAGATACTTAAGGTTTCAAACATTCATTAATTAATTAAGTATATGAAAATTAGCTGCAATTAATAAATCTCTTATTATTCGTGAATCGTACCACTCATCCCTTATCGCTTATGTTTGAATCAATGATTCAGTCTGTAGGACTTAGCATAACGAACCTCGTGAGATTCCCAGAGAATGTCAACATCCTAAATGGATATGGTTATTGTTGGTCCCAGATCAGAGTACGTGTAGTGTGCAGCGTAAGTATTCAAACAGTTAAATACACTCTAAATGTGAGCAGTTCAGTTTATAATTAATGCAGTTTTTGCTTAGCAGTTTTGAAAACCCAGTTTACGTTAGCCAGCAGATTAGATTAATAGTTTTGAATGTACTAGCAGTCAATAGTTTATACGCTTCAACACTTACACTATAAGTGTTGAAGATTTCAAGATATAGTTGAAAACTGTAAAGTGCGTAAGGTAAATAAAACTGTAAACGACACAGGATATTTATAGTGGTTAGGAGCCCTAAGTCCTACGTCCACTCTTCGGATATCAGATCCGGTAATTCACTAAGTTATGAAGATACAATCCTCACGATCTATAGCCAGTTGTTGTAGAATCCTTTGTCCACTGCACAATGGATCACTCGCCCAGACAGTTGTACTTCAATCCTTCTTCAGTCCATCGAAGGCTCTGCATCTTCTCTGTGGACCGGCTCGAAGTTGGACTGAGGACAAACCTCCCTTTTCCTTCTTCGGTAGGTTGGATGGTTGTGTTTTTCCCAGAACGTTCACTGGTCGGCAGTTGCCCGTGATAACCTGTTCTTCCTTTGCAAGATCAGGCTGATATGTTCTTACTCTGAAAGTACATCAAGATAGTATATTAAGTCAGCCGACTTAATCCTCGTGTACTCAAAATCACACGGTGAATCTCCAAAGATTATGTAGCAATGAATGCTTCGTGTTCAATAAATGAACCACGATATTAATGTCTTCTTGCTTGATGGTGTTTAATGCTTGAACTTTAGTTTCAGCAGAGAGACAATAAATGTGTCGAAGATTCAAATCTGCGAGGGTATTCAGGTATTTAGATAAGCAGAGAGGCAAAGGTTTTTATGTCTCTGTTGTTCCTGCTATTTATAGGTGAGACACCAGAAAGTAGCTGGTAGAGACATTGGAATGGATGTCCAATCATAATCCATGCTCTTCTGAATAGTCGCTTGTCTTTCTGGTTTTTCTGCTACAACATCCTGCTTTTCTGAGCAGTTTGTACTTGTTGTGTCAGACGTCGACCAACGTTGTACACCAGTCGCAGTTGAGTATCTGTCTGTCTTTGATCATTGATTTCTTTAAAGTTCTCCTGCGACTTGTTCGACATCTTGTCATGTACGCATTCCTTGACGCAAAACTGTGAGCGCCTCTCAATAGTTTTTATGTGAAGACCGTGTCCACAGTTTTTGTGACCTTGCTCTGCTTGTCTTCGTCTTGTATGTTCGACAGTTATCTCGACTAAATGTCGTCTTCTTCAAAATTGTTCCACAGTTTTGATGGTTTCCTTCTTCCTAGACTATTACAACTCAATCATCCTATACAAGGATTACATGAGGTAATAACTCTAAGACCTAGACTTTGGTATATAGTTTTGACACATCAAAACATCAAATTAAGGTAGGATTTCTACATCAATACCTAACAGTTATCTAAACCTAGTATGAGCAAACCCCACGCAAACTTGCATCACCCAAGTTGCAGATATAACAAATAAGACTCTCCACAATAGCAAGTCAAAGTGACAGTCAACCTATGTGTGCCCCTCAACCTTTAATAGACTCGTTAATATGTCAAGTAGAATGGTCCATCTCACTGTTGATCTTGTCAATACATTGAGATGTACCAGTCACACAAAAGTTCCAAGATAAACCACTTATAGGATTTGTGTGCTGCAGCCTAAACTGACCGTCATACCAGAAACTATCTCAACTGTGATAATTGTTTATATCTCGCTATGTCAAACGATCTATACAATCTTCTGTGATCTCTTACACACCGTATGATCTCCATATCGACGAGATAAGTGGATGTATTTGTTCGCATCGTATGATTTTTAATTCAGACATGAGTTATTTATTACAAGTCATTAATGATTACCAGTATATCAAATATGACGTTTCCTAATATACCAATCATAATTCTTTTATGTATACAATTCCAACAATATTATTAAATATATATTTAGCCACGTGTATTGGTCCATACTTAGATCTTAAACAACTTGACGAGCAACGTATACACTTAATCTCTCTCCCTCGTCAACTATTTAATATCTGCAATCTAGGATGTCATAATATGGTACCCGTCTTGCGCTTGATTGATATCTTTTATTAGTTTCACACAATATTCTCTATTAAATTGCCTTCATGCGATATTATTTGATCATCGATAATGCATATATGTAGTGATTCATTTTAAAATCATACTACTTTCATGTGTCGCGAATTCATGTCTTCCAGTCAACTTCTCAAATCTTCGCTTTATGTATTTCCGTATTATCTTAACTTTGTTTGATTTCAAATAATTAACTTAAAATTTAATAAATATTAATTGGTTTTATGATGAGTTCGATGTTTCAAAATTTTTGTATTAACTTCGAATTTGAAACTATTTAGATATTCTTAGTCCATTTACATATATTTAACTATGAATTAAAATAAACACTTTGTAAACACTGCACACCTTATTATTACATACCACTAAAATTATGGTTTATAACACCATATTTAGTGTAATTAATCAATGTGAGACATCATTTACATAATCTCTTTATGTAATAATCCAACCAACCATGTCACTTCGTGGACTCATTCTCACTTAATGAAATTCGGATCTGAGAAAATAAATATACCACGATCATCTACTCGTCGCATAGATTAATTTAGTAATATTTAATTTTGATAAAATTAAATATTTCATTCAAGGACTTTACAGTAAAGTCCCTGAATTTCCAACAATATTTATACAAAACATGATTTAATAGTAGTTGTATCACATTTTTACAAAAGATAAATTTATTTACTTCAACCACATATTTATACACAATATGATTTAATAGTAGTTTGATGATATTGATTATATTTATTTTGCGGTTGATCTATGTATTTATAATAAATATATATATTTTGGAACGAAAATTTATTGCCAAAGAATCAAGAGTCCTGGCTACTTGAAGATGATAATCAACTAGGGAAAGTGTTCGTCCAAATGACGAAATCATTACAACAAGCACCAAAACGAGTCAAGTTGTGAGCCACATGGTTGGCTTCACGGTACAAATGAGAAAAGCAAATGACATAGGACTCTCTAAGTTCACGAAGAGTGTCGACCATGTAATTACGAAGTAAAGCTGAAGGTTTTTCTCTTTGAAGGTCGTTTGCCACTTGGTGAGAGTAGAAAAAGACTTGCATTGAGCCGAGTTGTTCTTGGATGCCAAAGAAGACAACAAGAAACTCTTCTTAAATGGAACACGATGGTTTTGGAATTGGCTTGGCGAGGGCTGCTTTGATGGAACCATTATCATCTCTAACCATAGCTCCAATACTGACATATTGAGTTTTGGATGAAAAAACACATCAACATCAAGTCGATAAGATCCAGTTGTTGGTGGAATCCACTTTCTGAAGACGAGAGGAACCATGTGCTTCTTGCAATGGTTCATTGTCGAGTTTGCCTCTTTAAAATATGTTAGAAGACAAGAGGTCGGTGCTAGGGATGGAGACCTGAAAGGTTCATGTGGGTTAAATCTGGTACAATAGAGAAAATTCCAAACCCTCCA
Organism: Plectranthus barbatus; assembly: GCA_026898455.1. Taxonomy (NCBI): domain Eukaryota; kingdom Viridiplantae; phylum Streptophyta; class Magnoliopsida; order Lamiales; family Lamiaceae; genus Plectranthus; species Plectranthus barbatus. The sequence continues at coordinate 199,768 of JAPKLW010000225.1, forward strand.
CGACATGATATCCCAAATTTCAAAATCTTCTTTTAATAGTGAGTTGTTGGTAATTTGGGTACTTTGTGGTAAATTTTCGATGTAAAATATTTAATTTTGTCGTAATTAAATATTACCAACTTAATCTACGCAAAGAGTAGATGATCGTGGTATCTTTATTTTCTCAAAACCGAATCCCGGTGAGTGAGAAATGAGTCCACGAAGTGACAATTGGTGAGATTATTACATAAGTGAAGTATGTAATAAATGAACTATCACACATTGATTAATTAAAATAATTAATCTATGTTTATAAACCATTATGGTTGAGGTGTGTAATAACCAAGTGTGCAGTGTATGTGGCACCCGATTGCTCGACTCGCGCGCCGCTGTGCCCCGCTCGCCTCGGCCTACGGCTTCAGCGAGGCCGCTAGCCGAGCGCCCGCGCCCCATGCCCCGAGCCCCGACCCCGGTCCCAGCTCTGGCTCGGTCTCGGTTCTTAGTTCTTGGCAATAGGTCTTTGGGCTCTTGGGTCCTTAGCTTGGCTTGGTCCATTGTGCCTTATCTTTTTGGGCACTTGAAGTTAGCCTGCGGGCTCGACACGTGGAAGGTCAACGTGGTGTACACGTTGCATGTGACGTGGCTGATGAGTCAGCCACATGTTACAATTTGAGTGTGGAACACATTTAGCACATGGTGAATTACATTCAAACTTGTAACCACACCAACCATTGATTGGCGTCAGTTACGCCCGTGTCTCACGCCTGTAACGGCTCCAGCCTAGATGGAGAAACAGGCTCCCCCTGGTAGAACATGTCTATAAATAGGCATGCATTGAGCTATCCCCAGTTCCCCGAACATTCGACATCAGACTAGCTCACATAGCCAGATACTGCAACATTATCCTCATATTGCTACGTTTTTTTTGTTGTTCTTCTGCAACTCAGTTTCACCTCTATTTAGTTTGCCGGAGCCTTTCCGATTGCAGTGCTGCCTCGAAAAGGATGAAGTCGTTTTACCTTTGGGGACAATCGACGTTCAACGAGCACTACATTTGTGAATTTGTCTTGCGGGAAGAGGGCTTCCTCGACTCGGTTGTGCTTCGTTGCACTTTATTTTTTTTATTTCAATTTAATTTCTTTTATTTAATTTGTTCTCGTACTTGCAGTACTTGCAGTAATACTTGTAAAAACTTGTTGTACTAGACATAATTTATTGCAGTGTTTTCAGTCCTTCTCCACAGATCTTATATCCCACAATCGCAAGACAAATTCCTACTTCTCAAGATCTAAGATGGCTGATCACACTCTCAATGGAGCCGGAGGAAGCAACACCAACAACGAACTTAAACTCCCTTTGAATGCCCAAGCCGACAAGCCCTTCAAGTTTGAAGGCGTGGACTTCAAGACATGGCAACAAAATATGCTTTTTTACCTCACTACTCTTGGGTTGGCTGCCTACTTGAAGGAACACAAGCCCGAGCTTGCCGATGATGAGGCCGACCAGAACAAAAGAATTGCCTTAGACAATTGGTGCCAAAGCAATTTTCTTTGTCAAAATTTTGTATTATATTGTTTAGTTGATCCCCTATACGCCATGTATTATAATGTAAACACCGCAAAAGAATTATGGGAAAAACTAGAAAGAAAGTAAAAAACGGAGGACGCGGGTACTAAGAAGTACGTCGTGTCCAAGTATTTGTCATACCAAATGGTTGACAATAGATCAGTGGTGGAACAAGTGCAAGAGTTTCAACTCATTTTGCACAATGTTCACGCCGAGGGGATGTTACTCCCCGATGCCTTCAACGTGGCTGCGGTCTTTGAGAAGTTGCCTCCTTCATGGAAGGATTTCAAAAGCTACCTTAAGCATAAGCAAAAGGCTATGTCTCTTGAAGATTTGGTTGTCAAACTTCGTATTGAAAGGTCAATTGAAAGGTGGATCCTAAGCCGAGAGCTATGGATGCCAAGGCTAATTTGATGGAACGTGGTGGTCCATCAAAGAAAAGGAAAAGGCCTAATCCGTCGAATAAGGGGATTGTGATCCAAGAACCTAAGTTCAAAGGTGTTTGCTACAATTGTGGCAAAAGTGGGCAAATGACAAATCAATGCAAAAAGCCTAAGAATAAAAATAAAGGAAAAGCAAAGATGGATACCAATAATGTTGAACCTGATAATGATTGGGATGATGACTTGTGTGCCGTGGTTTCTGAGGTTCACCATGTTGACAATCCACGTGAATGGTTTGTTGACACAGGCGCGACATGTCATGTGGCTTCAAATAGGAGTGTGTTTGTCTCCTCTAAGTTTGTTGAAGGAAGAAAGCTCCATATGGGCAATCAAGCTTCTTCAGATGTGGTTGGAGTGGGCAATGATGTGCTCAAACTCACTAGAGGCAAGGATTTGACCTTGAAGGATGTGCTTCATGTCCCAGACATCCGAAAGAACCTCATTTCGGGCTCTTTACTTGTAAATCATGAATTTAAACTTGTATTTGAGTCTGAAAAGTTTATCTTGTCAAAGTTTGGAAAATTCATTGGTAGAGGTTATCTCGCCAATGGTCTTTTCAAATTAAATGTAATGGCGCCTAGCCGAAAAGAATATCAATAAAGTTGAATCTACTTCTTCTTATTTGATTGAGTGCTATCGGGACATGTGAATCTTAATGCAATAAAGAGATTATTAAATTTAAATTTACTAAAAGTGGTTGAATTTAAACAAACTAAGTATGAAGTTTGTGTTAAGGCGAAAAATGACAAGAACGTCGTTTAATTCAGTCGAGAGAAGCACTAAACCTCTAGATTTGATACACACGGATTTGTGTGATTTCAAAATGGTGCAAACTAGAGGTGGGAAAAAGTATTTTATTACTTTTATTGATGATTGCACTATATATTGTTATATCTACTTATTGAAAAGTAAAGATGAAGCAATTGTTGTCTTTAAAAATTATAAAGTAGAGGTTGAAAATCAATTGAGTAGTCGGATCAAGATGATTCGAAATGATAGAGGTGGAGAATATGTTGCACCGTTTGAAGAACTATGCGCCACTTCGGGAATTATTCATCAAACAACGACACCTTACTCACCTCAGTCCAATGGTGTTGCCGAGAGGAAAAATCGAACACTAAAGGAAATGATGAACGCCCTGTTGATAAGTTCAGGGTTACCCCAAAATATGTGGGGAGAGGCTGTCTTAACAGCTAACTATATCTTGAATAAGATACCTCTTAAAGAGAAAGAGATGACACCTTATGAGTTGTGGAAAGGTCAAAAACCTTCCTACAAGTATCTAAAGGTGTGGGGTTGTTTAGCAAAGGTCAAAGTACCTTTACCCAAGAAAGTTGCAATTGGACCTAAAACAATCGATTGCATCTTTATAGGGTATGTTTTGAATAGTGCTGCCTATTGATTTTTGGTGCACAAGTCAGATAATCCGAGTGTGACCGAAGGCACCACTATAGAGTCAAGGAATGCTATATTCTTTGAGCACATCTATCCTTGTAAAGATAAGGAAGATGTACCGACTATGTCTAGAAAAAAGGACATATGAAGAGACGACTATTTTTACTCTTATAGAGGAAAAACTGAGACGTAGTCGGAGGGCTAGAGTGGCTAAAAGTTTTTGTCTTGTTTTCATCACCTATATGTTAGATGATGAACCTCGAACTATTAAAGAAGCCTTAGCTAGACCCCATGCCTCACTATGGCAAGAAGCCATTAATAATAAGATTGAATTGATTATGCAAAATCATACTTTGAGTTTGGCTGGTCTCCCAAAAGGTTGTAAGCCCTTAGGATGCAAGTGGATCCTTAAAAGAAAGTGTAAAGCCGATGGTTCGATTGATAAGTATAAAGCTCGCCTTGTGGAGAAAGGCTTTAAACAAAGAGAGGGAGATGATTTCTTCGATACCTATTCACCTGTGACTAGGATCACATCTATTAGGGTACTTATAGCGATTGCTGCTTTGCACAATCTCAAAACACACCGAATAGATTTGAAGATGGCCTTTTTAAATGGAGAGCTAGAAGAAGAAATCTATATGGATCAACCCGAAGGATTTATAGTACCCAGACAAGAGAGAAAGGTATGCAAATTGGTTTGATCCTTACACGGTCTTAAACAAGCGCCCAAGCAGTGGCATGTTCGATTTGACAATGCGATGTTGTCAAATGGATTCAAGTATAATGAATATAACAAATGTGTGTACTAAAAAGGCACGTTAGACAATTTTGTGATTGTCTGACTTTATGTAGATGACATGTAGATCATGAGTAGGAATCAACAAATTATTGTTGATACTAAACGAATGTTGGAGAAGAACTTCGACATGAAAGACATGGGTGTGGCTGATGTGATTCTTGGAATCAAAATCATAAGGCAACCTAATGGAATTGTCCTATCACAATCTCATTATGTTGAGAAGTGTTAAGGAAATTCGATGCTTATGATAGTTCACCAGCCAAAACACCACTAGAACCCAATGTTCATTTTGTTAAAAACAAAGGTGACCCTGTTGGTCAAGAGGAATATGCAAGGGTCATTGGTAGTCTAATCTACTTGACTAACTATACTAGACCGGATCTAACATATGCAGTGAACAAATTGAGCGGATACACGAGCAATCCCAGTAGCGATCACTGGAAGGCTCTTGTGAGAGTTTTGAGATACTTAAAGTATACTCTTAACTTGGGATTACATTATACACGTTTTCCACCTGTACTTGAAGGGTATAGTGATGCCAATTGGATCTCTGATTCAAATGACTCCCACTCCACAAGTGGATACGTATTTACGATTGGTGGGGTCTAGTGTCGTGGAAATCTACGAAACAAACTTATATAGCTCGTTCCACAATAGAATCCAAGTTCATTGCTTTAGATAAAATAGGTGAAGAAGCATAATAGCTTCGACACTTTCTAGAGGATGTTCCTTGTTGGAACAAGCATGTGCCATTAGTGATGATTCACTGTGATAGCCAAGCGGCTATTGGTCGAGCACAAAATAATATGTACAATGGTAAGTTGAGACACATATGTCATCAACATAATATCATTAGACAATTGATCACGAACGGTGTGATATCCATTGATTATGTAAAATCAATTGATAACCTTGCGGATCCACTAACCAAAGGGTTAAACCAAGATCAAATGAATAAATTGCTTGAGAGAATGGGATCGAAATCCACAATATGAATAACTGTAGTGGATACCCAACCTAGATGATTGGAGATACCAAAAATTAGGTTCAATGGGACAATTAAACTACACAAGTTTGAGTAATAACACCGACAAGATAATGTCTTTTTCTAGTGGCGATGCCTTAAAAATGACCTTATCTACCCTTTCCTAAAAGATAGCAAGTAAGGTGTTATGACCCAGCATGTGGTATAGGTTAAGTCCTAAGTGACTTTTAATGACTCCTGAAAACCTCGTGATGGTTGAGCTTGGCAGGAACGCTCGGAATAGGAGGTCACCTATATAAGTGGAAGTGGGGGCCGCTTCCAATGTACACTTATGAAACCAAAGGGGGTGTCCCTGGCCCGTAATGGAACCAAACGTGAGAACGAATGGAGGTTGAAATGTTAATGTTTCAATGTTGTTGTCTCGGTACACACGATGGAAGATTATTTCAAGGTACCCCTACCACTAAGTCACCAGCGTGCCTGACAACATTGAAGATGCACGGTTCAAAGCCATAAGCTACCTGTTCAGGTGCATTAACAGTTCTTGAAACTGAGTTGGCTATGCAACATGCATTTCGGCATTTCCACTCATGGGGGGATTGTTGGTATTTTGGTTACTTTGTGGTAAATTCCAGATGTGAAATATTTAATTTTGTCGTAATTAAATATTACCAACTTAATCTACCTGAAGAGTAGATGATCGTGGTATATTTATTTTCTCAAAACCGAATCCCGGTGAGTGAGAAATGAGTCCACGAAGTGACACGGTTGGTGGGATTATTACATAAGTGAAGTATGTAATAAATGAACTATCGTACCTTGATTAATTAAAGTAATTAATTTATGTTTATAAACCATTATGGTTGAGGTGTGTAATAACCAAGTGTCAAGTGTATATGGCACCCGGTGGCTCGCCTCGCCCCGCCTTGCCTCGGCCTACAGCCTCAGTGAGGCCGTTGGCCGAGCGCCCGAGCCCCGACCCCGACCCCAGTCCCGGCTCTGGCTCGATTCTTGGCAATTGCTCTTTGGGCTCTTGGGTCCTTGGCTTGGCTTGGTCCGTTGTGCCTTATCTTTTTGGGCAATTGAAGTCAGATTGCGGGCTCAACACGTGGACGATCGACGTGGCTAGACCAGCCGACGTGGTGTACACGTTGCATGTGACGTGGCTGATGAGTCAGCCACATGTTACAATTTGAGTGTGGAACACATTTAGCACATGGTGAATTACATTCAAACTTGTAATCACACCAGCCATTGATTGGCATCGGTTATGCCCGTGTCTCACGCCTGTAACGGCTCCAACCTAGATGGAGAGACAGGCTCCCCCTAGTGGAACATGTCTATAAATAGGCATGCATTGATCTATCCCCGGTTCCCCGAACATTCGACATCAGACTAGCTCACATAGCCAGATATTGCAACATTACCCTCATATTGCTGCATCATTTTCGTTGTTCTTCTGCAACTCAGTTTCACCTCTATTCAGTTCGCCAGAGCCTTTCCGATTGCGGTGCTGTCTCGAAAAGGACAAAGCCATTTTACCTTTGGGGACAATCACCGTTTAACGAGCACTATATTGGCGAATTTGTCTTGCGAGAAGAGGGCTTCCTCGACTCGGTTGTGCTTCGTTGCACTTTATTTTGTTTTATTTCAATTTAATTTATTTTATTTTATTTGTTCTCGTACTAGGAGTACTTGCAGTAATGCTTGTAAAAACTTCTTGTACTAGACATAATTTATTGCAATGTTTTCAGTCCTTCTCCATAGATCTTATATCCTACATGAGTTGTATAATCTTTCCACAGATTTGCAAAAAAAGGAAGCCCTTTTAGTTTCTTCAAGTGTATCCAAAAGCCAATATCCTTCGAGTAAATTTTTATGAAATGGGAGAAGAGAATTGAATGGTCTGTGGTACATTTTTCCATTTTGCATCTCTAACAGAAAATCAATTTTCTAATATTTCAAATTTTTAGGTTGAGTTCCATATGGATATATCCCTTAAGATCTCTCTAAAGAAAGATTTTAATTTTGGGTGGAATTTTTAGTTTCCAGACCACCTCATTCCAATCCTCCGGTGGCTTCGTAGATTGGTGCTTTGGAGTCTTGAAAAAGCATGTTTCAAGGAGGTAGATTGATTTAACCATGAAGCTCCCATTGTTAGAGTGTTTCCAGACGAGTGTACCACTTGTCCCTGAATTACCGTCAAGAAGACTGGTTCCATTAGTGGTGCTTCCTTCTTCTACCAGACTTCGGCTCCAAACAAGTGATCTCCAAAGATAAGAAGAATTCGATTTAACACGAGCTTCCATAATGGAACAATTGGGAAAATACATGTTTTTCATAACTGTCCTTGGAAGAGAGTTTGGATTTTTCAACAGTTGCCAGAATTGCTTTGCAAGAAGGGCTTTGTTGAAGCATTATAGGTTGTGAAAATCGATACCGCCCATATCTTTAAGCTGACAAAGCGGTTTTCAACTGGACCAATGAATTTTGGAATGATTCTCATTGTCTTCCCACCAGAATCTGGCACATGCCTTGTTAATATCCTCAAGGATACTTTTAAGACTTTTAAAGTAAGTCATGAAATAAGTTGAGATGACCTGGATCACAGCTTTGATAAGAACTTTTCTCCCACTGATGGAAAGATGTTTATTCTTCCAGGAACTGAGTTTATTGGTGATGCAGTCTTATATATAACCAAATTGCATGCCTTTATTTTTCATGGAATGTGTGGGAAGGCCGAGATAACAGAATGACTGTTAATCATTTGTAACCCAAGATCCTTTTGAATAAGCTCTATGTCTTTCATTGTGACTGTAAGGCTGAAGGTGATGCTTGATTTGTCGAAAGTGATGAGTTGACTAGAGGCAGCAGAGTAAGTGAGAAGGCAAGGCATGATTTGATACTTTTGCAGTCATTAATTTTTGCTTTGAAGAAGGGGAGGTTGTCATCGACAAAGAAGAGATGGGAGATTCTGAGTTTCCAAAATTAACACCTCTAAACTGATAAATATATATTAGATTAATAGGCTTGCTACAACAAAAATCGGGAATGCTAATAAAATGAGCAGGTCATTAGAGCCATAAAATAAGTTGATTAATTATTTAGTTTGTTTTTTATCTTCGATAATATTGTTTTATGTAACAATTTATATTAATTATGAATTCAATCATTAAAAACGTGTCAGATATTCATTCTAAAAAAACTGAGTTATATATAAACTTGCTAAATACTCCCTCCGTCCCGGCTGAATTGTCCCGGTCAACCCGGGCACAATAACCAAGGAGTGTGAGTGTAAAGTAAGTTGAGTGGAATTAATATTTTATTGTTGAGTGTGAAAAAGTTGCCTTTTTAAGTAATGGGACAATTGAGGTGGGACGGACGAAAAAGGAAAGTGGGACAATTGAGGTGGGACGGAGGGAGTATTAATTATAAACATTAATTATTGATTCAATCATAAATGTTAATTGTTAATAATAATAATTATAGAATATTTAATTAGTTAATATTTTGTAAATTATCTAATATAATAATATTAACCATATTATACATCTAAGCTTACTTTAAAACATATATAAATATAAATATAGATATGGATATAGATATAGATAATTAATAATTTGCAAATTGTCTAATATAATAATATAAGTCATAGCTATCCCAACCAATCAGATTGCAAAGATCCAATACCGTATGATTCATAGATTTATGATAAATTCATTATATGAATAGGATACCATATTTCTCATGCATATATATAAAACCTACCATGCTTCATTCATACCGATAACATAAATTGATTTCAAACTTTGCACGAGATTAGTTAATAATCGATTCTAGCAATTTTCTTTATTATTTTTAAGATGGAGGCATTGCCAAGAGATACGATCTTCGAGAATCTCAGTCGATCATCATCGTTTAAAACACTTGATCAATGCAAAATTGTCTCAATAGATTGGAAGCAGATGATATACGAGGCAGATTTTCTGCCCCTTCATAGCCAGAGAAGTTGTTGTGTGTTGGGTTATTTGTTTCAAGATGTGAGAGATAACAAATATTTATCAGCACTGGTGATGGCCTGCTGCGGCAGAGATGATGTGGATTGGTCGTCGTTTGATAGTATAAAAATCATGGCAGCGTGTAGCCAAGGAATCCTATGATGCGAGAAGAAGATAGATTACAAAAACTATAGGTATTACATATGCAAGCCCACCACGAATCAGTGGCAAGGGCTGCCTCATCCTAAACTTCGATATAAAATTTTTGTCGTCGCCATTGTCGTTCGCAAATCACACCCTCTTCGCTTCAGCATTGTTAGTTTATTAGAGTATGTTTTTTCATCTTCTTCTTTAATTTAATATTAATTGTGTTTAATATATGAGTAGTTATTATTATTATTATTATTATTACTATTATTATTATTATTATTATTATAGGTTGCGTCCAATGATAAACAGTGAACTCTTTTATTCAGAAACATGGGCGTGGGAAGAAATGAAGCCCCCAATCATGTATGATAGCGATGGGATATATCATTGGGAGACTTCCGTTACAGTCGGTGAATCCATTTACTGGCTTATTTCCGAAGGTAGTTTGTTAGAATTTGACGTAAGTAGAAGACATTTTCAATTTGTAGGGTTTACGGAAGAGGTGTTCAACCACGATTTCAAAATAATTGGGAAATACGAAGGTGGCTTGGCATTGACGTGCACAATCAATGAGAAGAGGAAAACAATTGAGTTGTGGGTGGCGCGAGATGAGAGTTGGACGATTGTTGAGCTATGAAATATTGGTAGAAGAATACTCGAAAAATATTGGTTATTTTGTATATATTTTTTCCCACACATTTACAATTGTTCTTCTCCTACTTATAAGAATTTAACACTTATTACAAGTATGTTTCTGGGATTGTGGAGGTGATTCGTCCTTTCTATATACGGTTTGAATTGCACCATATTTGCCTCTTAATGTGCTTTTACCACGATCTTTGCTTGTTGACTGCTGAATTTGAGTTACTTAATTGGTGTTTGAATTAATTGATCACTCGGGCGTTGACTGTTACCACCGCTCTTTGGTAAACAACTCTCTCTGGGGATATAAGATATATCCCAACCCCAGCCTCCTTAGAATTATTGGAACCATCAATACGGAGGTTCCAAAATTCTTCCATCTCAATTGGTTGGGATATCTCGATCTCTGCTTATAAGTGCAATTCTGGTGTGTATCCAGCGATAAAATCTGTCAATATTTGTGATTTAATTGTAATTCGAGGTTTGAACCGAAGTCCATAGCCCCCAGCTCAACGGCCCACTTCATCATCCATCCTGATAAATCGAGTTTCAATAGTACACTCCTTAGTGGAAAACTTGATACGACCACTATCTTATGTGACTTAAAATATGGACAAAGTTTCCTTGATGCCATTACCAATGCAAGTATCAGTTTTTCTAAGGCTGTATAAGAGTCTCAGCATCGAGCAACGTACGAGTAACATAATACACTGGGTGTTGAGACTTGTCTTGTTCTTTGATCAACACCGCACTAACCGCTCTATCTGACATTGCTAAGTAGAGTTGCAGAACCTCTCCGATGCAAGGTTTGGCCATAACTGGTGCAGTTGATAAGTACTTTTTGATCAATGTTAGGGCCTCATCACAGTCCTCTGTCCATTCATAACGTTTTGCCTTCTTGAGCAACTCAAAAAATCTAGTGGTCCGATTGAAATACCTTGCTAAGAATCTACTCAAGGCTGCTAATTTCCTTATCATCCTTTGTAGCTCTTTGATAGAACCAGGCGGCCTCAAGTCTTGGATAGCCTTTGTTTCTACAGGATCCGCCTCGATTCCCTGTTTGCTCACCACGTAACCTAAAAATTTCTCTGAGGAGACTCCAAACTGACATTTGGCCGGATTCAACTTCATGTTAAATTTCCTCAGTATTTCGAATGCTTCAGTAAGATGAGAAAGGTGCTCTTCTATATCTGATGACATAACAATCATGTCATCGATGTACACCTCCATCGGCCCTCTAATTAGCGGTGCAAACATTCTGTTCATCAAACACTGGTATGTGGACCTTGCATTCTTTAATCCAAAAGGCATTACTCTATAACAATATATACCTTGATCAGTCATGAATGCGGTTTTCTCTTCATCTGGCGGAAACATTCGAATTTGATTATAACCCAAGAAAGCATCCATGAATGACATGAATCCATGCCCCACTGTCAAATCTACGAGCCTATCGATGTGTGGTAAAGGAAATGGGTCCTTTGGGCAAGCCTTGTTTAAATTCGTGTAGTCCACACATACTCTATTATTTCCATTCTTCTTTTTCACAACGACTACATTTGACAACCACTCTAGATACTTGACTTCTCTAATGACCCCAACTTTCAACAAGTTCTGCACCTCATCAGCGGTCGTAGCATTCTTCTCAGGTGCAAACCGCAACAATATATACATTGATCAGTCATGAATGTGGTTTTCTCTTCATCTAGTAGAAACGTCCGAATTTGACTATAACCCGAGAAAGCATCCAAGAATAACATGACTCCATGCCCAGCCGTCAAATCTACGAGTCTATCGATGTGTGGTAAAGGAAATGGGTCATTTGGGCAAGCCTTGTTTAAATCCGTGCAGTCCACACTTACTTTGTTTTTTCCGTTCTTCTTTTTCACAAAGACTACGTTTGCCAACCACTCTGGATAAACTTCTCTAATAAACCTGACTTTCAATATATTCTGCACCTCCTCAGTGATCGCAACATTCTTCTCAGGAGCGAACCGCCTCCTCTGTTGATGTACTGGCTTAAACAAAGGGTCAACTCTCAACCAATGCAAAATTACCGATGGGTCTATACCTAGCATTTCTAAAGGCAAAAGTACTTCGTCTTTCTCACAGAAAGGCAATTAACATGTCGTGAAAGTTCAGCAGTAGATTCTTTCCAATAAAAGTAAATTTCAAATCATCTTCATTATCCATTGACGCCCTTTCCACCTCTTCTTGCTTCTCCATGACCCCAATCGTTCGTAAAGTTATTGCATAACAGTCTCTTGCAGTGTGTTGCTCTCCTTTTATCAACCGAATTTCCCCACGGTGTCGGGAATTTGATGACTTGATGAAATGAGGATTGTACAACTTGTAGTTCAAGTACCCATGGATGGCCCATTATTGCATTGTAACATGACTCTGTTTTACAACTTGGAATTGTACCAACATGTTGATTCCTTCAGTGGTAATTTAGTAAATATAGCTCCCCGACCAGTATTAAATGTTATCCACTGAACCCCACTGTTGAGGTTTGAAATTACTGAAATCGGAGCCCCGGGAATATAACAAAATAATGTGCAAAAAATAGTAGAATAATAAAAAGAAAAGGCAATAAAATGGAAGATAACTGAGTACGATAGCTGGATCCGATGACTTCCGTCTCTATTGATTGAAAATACAGTGAGAGTACAGTGATTGAGATTTATCAAATCGTGTAGTGAAAGCTATTCTATTTGGGTTATTTGTGTATATCTAGCCCGCCAAATCGGCGTACAGAGGTCATATATATAGGGGTCGGCGAGTTAGGGTTTTGTCTAGGGTTTCCACGAACCTTGCTAGGTTGTTGGGCGGCGCTCCCGAGGATATCGGGGTGGTTGAGTCGTGGGCAATTGGTCCTCTCCGAGATTCCTACGTGCTTGTTGTTATCTTCCCGTTACTCTTCTATCGAGCTCCAATTGATCGTTGGGGAGTTCGAAGTGCACGTGAAGGAATCTTTCCTTGGCATTCGGACTACATTCCTTACAGATCGAACTATTGTTGGCCAGAATTTGGCCTCATCAAACTGTCCCGCTGCTTTCTTCCTGGGCCGCCATCCTCGATGGACCTGAAAAAGATAAAACGGGCCGTGTATTGGGCCTCTAAGTGGGCCAAATAGATTCGACCCCCAACAATAGCCCATTCGGCTCAGCAGGGTGCGCTCTAAGGAGCCCGGTGAGTCGAATGTAGTATCTTGATCCACAGAGATTTTCATAGATTTCGGCCCTTTAGACTCCTTGATGAGGAGCCCGAAAACTTTTGGGGTGCCCGGGGGCACCTCACAGCTCAGGAGACCAGTTCCTCTGAGGGTGGTTCCTTTTACTCGCGCAGCCCCTAGAAGCTGCTGTGAGTGCCACACTGCGGGTCCAAAACCGTAGTGTGTTGATTCAGACAGTCCGGGTTCTGTCCTATTTTTCATTTTTGGCCATCTTACTTTCTTTGGCATGCATCGGAGCACATTCTGGACTAGGTCAGCCGGGTCGATTGACAGTGTGCACTCAGGTACGTATGGGCCCAGGGTGTTGACCTGTGGAGGTCTATTATACGGGTGAGCCCGAGGAGGATGCCTGTCTCGTGCTTTGCATCGGCCTTCCTCACTGGCGGACAACCTTCCGCTGCTTCTGCGCGCGCGGCAGTGATAAGCTCATTATTTTACTCGCTTATCTATATTATTTTCTACTATTTTATGTAGTTTTATTGAGTTTATATATATATTTTATGCATGAGTCTATACTGGGTGGTATTATGCGTACTTTGGTGTTTTTTGCAGGTTTTAGGCCCAAATTCACTTGAAAACCGTTCCGAAAGCAGTGATGTGTAAGAGTAGCAGTGAAGATTTCCTCCACACAATGGATTTGGGCTATTGGCGCATGGCAATGGATGAAGCTTTGAGTTAGCTCTCCAACGCAACTGGAATCGGGTCAACCGGAGTTCGGGAGAGGAAGTTATGGCCAAAATCGTGAGACCGCGTAGAAGGGGCGAGAGACCACGTCGATCGACGCCAATCAGCATCGATCGATGCCAAAGATGAAGCCACGTCGATCGATGCCAATCAGCAACGATCGACGCGGGTCTGCTGATGCGGGAAATTTGATGAAAATCGGATTTATTCATATCTTTAGCCCTAGATTTGATAGGATACACATCCACCCCTATAAATACCTTTGTAAATTCGACTTTTTCAGCATTCCCTATCACATTTTCATTCCACAATTTAGGTTTTAGAGTTTGGAGACTTGGGGAACACGAAACTCTTTTATTTTCTTGTAAGTTCTTTATGTTTATGCAATACAATATATTTTCTTTTGGATTTCTATCTGCGATGAGTGGCTAGAAACCCTAGCGGGTTCTAGGGTTTGATGTTATTATGGATGCATGTTAGGATTAATTAATTAGGTTCATGATTTCTATGTTTATTTTTAATTCTAGATTAATTCAAGGACCGAGAGGTGATGATTAATTTAGATGTCTAGCTATTTATAGAAGGACCGAGAGGTGAATATTGATAGTGGGATTAGGAATGCATGATACAATCTACACTATCCAAACAGATGTACTAGACTGTAGGAATTGAACTGATTTGCTTATCAGATTGACTAATTTGGTGTACTTTGAGACCGAGCGGAGATAGTCACTAATTAGTAATCTAGGTTATATTTGCTAAACAAGGAAATATAGCATTGTTGCAGTATTCCACCTGTTAAATTAATTGATTCCTTCATGTTATCCATAATAAGAATTCTTCCCTAGAATCTGTGTTCTTTTAAATTTGATTTCAAAACCCCTTTAATTTTCAGCATTGTCATCTTTATTTTCTAAACAAAACCCTGATTTTGAATTCCTCAAACAATGAATCTTAGGATCACTAGCTATAGGATAATTTCTCCACACAATTCCCCTGGATTCGATAACCTTAGGGTTTACAAATTTATTTGCCACTGTTTCTATAATTAATCTGTAGATTTTACAGTGATCAAATTGGCGCCGTTGCCGGGGAATTGTTAGATTTTATCTTGTTACTAGTTCATTCTAGGATTTGCTGGATTGAGTTTTATTTTTTGTACGTGTGCGTGTGTGAGTTTTGTTTCTGCATTCCACGTCGATCGACACCCCTTAGCGTCGATCGACGTCGATCATCTTTTTGCATCGATCGACAGACACCATACATCGATCGACGCCGACCACTTTCTTGCATCGATCCACGTGACATTCACGTCGATCAACGCCGTCTGATATTTACCTATTTTCTGTGCAGGTGAAGCAACCTGCAGGAAAATCAAAAAGAAAGGAAAAGAAAAACAGAACATATGATGAGGCCCACCTCAACCAATTCATTGAGGTGTGTAACACTGTGAAGCAGAACGGAGTAACCCAAGATGTGATCAGGATGAGACTGTTCTCGTTCTCACTCAGAGATGAGGCAAGGTCTTGGTTTGCTGGACTGGATAAGAGTCAAATCGGGACATGGGAGGAACTTCGAGCAGAGTTCCTTAACAACTACTTCCCACCGAGCCTGCTGCTGAAGAGGAAAGCTGCCATTACTACTTTCAAGCAGATGTATGATGAGTCACTCTACGAGGCCAGGAAGAGATACAAAGAGCTTCTACGACTCTGTCCTGGACATGGCATCGATCTAGAGATGCAAGTGTGCCATTTCTATGAGGGTTTGAATCCTCACATGAAGGAGCTGGTTGATGCATCCGCTGGAGGGATACTGATGAAGAACAGTGGTGCAGAGAGTATGAGGTTGCTGGCAGACATGGCGCTGAATAGCCACCAATGGCCAACTGAGAGACAGATTCCTGTCAAAGCTGTGGAAGCCAAGCCAGAAATTGATGTGGTTGCTGAGGTGAAAAAGCTCTGAGAAGAGATTGAAAAATTGAGCACAACACAAGCTGCAACTGTTGCAGAGCCAAGCATGGCTATTGTTCCGGTGGAGGCAGACTACGTCAACCGGGGTGCAAGCAGTTCGTCTGGAACTGCCGGGACGGAGGTGAACTACATTGGCGGTGGTTATCATAATAACTACTGAGGCAATCAGGGCTATCACTACAACCATGGGCGATCTCACCCTGATTTTTCTTATTCTAACCCTTCTGCTGCAGAACACCCTCCGTCTGGTTTTGATGTAGGTACTGGAGGAGAAATTGTGGAAAGGAAGAAATCCGTGCTGGAGGAGACACTCGAGAAATTCATCAAGAGCTCGGATAACCGATTTGGAAAAGTAGAAACCGAGGTGAAGGGTATGGCCAGCCACATGCAGCTGATGACGAAACACCTTCAGATGATGGACACACAATTGAGCCAGATTGCCACCACACTCGGCAACCAACACAAGCCTGGACAGCTTCCAAGTACGACAGAGGTGAACCCCGCAAAGGAAAAGCCAGTGAATGCCGTCACTCTGAGGTCTGAGACGATCTACAAGGGTCCCGAGACGGCTGTGAATGATTCAGGAGGCGAAAAGGAGCAAAACTGCGCAAGACAGGGAGCTACGTCGATCAACGCACCATCCTCGTCGATCGACGCAGAAGATAAAGCCCCGTCGATCGACGCCACCCTACGTCGATTGACGCCGAAGTCTGCTCCAGGCGCAAAGCTAAAGTAGTCTGAAGATCAACCCCCTCCTTTGCCATTCCCACATAGGTTCACAAAGCAGAAAGAGGACGAGAAATTCTCTAGATTTGTGGAGAATCTGAAGAAGGTCAGCATCAACATCCCGCTGATCGAAGCACTGAAGGAGATTCCGGGTTACATGAAGTACCTCTGGAAATTAATGAGTGGAAAGAAACAATTCGTGGAGAACGAGACGGTGAAGATCCACGAGCAGTGCAGCCTGCTAGTTCAAAAGCAGGTGCCCATCAAGAGAAGCGATCCTGGATGCTTCTCTATCCCGGTTGAGATTGGGGGACACATGTTCGAGAGAGTACTATGTGATAATGGGGCCAGTATCAACCTGTTGTCGTACTCCATCTACAAGCGTCTCAACATCGGAGAGATGAGGCCCACGACAATCACCCTGCAGATGGCGGACCGGTTTGTGTCCCGCCCGAAAGGTATACTAGAGGATGTGCTCATTCGTGTGGGCCATATCATTTTTCCTGCAGATTTCGTGGTGCACGAGATGAAGGAGGATGAGAACATGCCCATGATCTTGGGGCATGAGTTTCTCGACACTAACGTTGCTCTCATTGACTATCGAGGCGGCGAGATCACACTCCGAGCAAACGACGAGAGTATCACCTTTGTGATCGACAAGAGCAAGAAGAAAGCGGAGTGCAATAGGGTCTCCACTACTGAAGAAGGAGATGAGTCTGAGGAGGAAGAAGCAACTGCCATTGAGTGGGAGCGAGGAAACGAAAGGGTGAATGTGTCAACTACACCACCTTTTTCTGAGCTCACCACCATTGTCAAAGACCGTAAGGTTTACATGGTGGATGCCAAAGGCCGACGAGTCTGGACCCGACCTCCCTGGCGGTGATTTGAGGTATCGTCGAGCTGCGACGTTAAATCAAACACTTGTTGGGAGGTAACTCAACCTTTTCCGTATTTTCTTTTTAATTTTCATTTTTCTTTTTTTTAATTATTTCGAATTTCTTATATTTTGCATTAACAATTGTTTTGCAGTAATTAATTAAAAAAAATTGGAAATCGGCTCGACGTCGATCGACGCAGCCTGGCGTCGAACGACGCCGAGCAACCCGGCATGATACACTTTGATCCATGAAAGGATCGACAAGAAGGCTTCAAGTCGATCGATGCGAAGTGCCAACAACCACTATTTCACACCGCGTGATGTTCGAAGACTCCAGCAGATAAAAAGTTGATGTCTGAGATCAACTACCAGGTATCGTTCCCTCTTTTGTCTGATTTTCAAACTTATTCCACTCTTCGAGTTGGAAATAAGTTTGGGGGATGTGGACAAGAGATGGAACATTCTATCTTTTATTTATTCTGCTTTCCATATTTAATTTTTGCCCTAAATTATTCTGCTTTCCATATTTAATTTTTGCCCTAAATTTAAATTTTATTCTATTTTGTGGGAAAATTTTTAAGTTTTGAGATAACCTGAATGAGATTGTGAGATTAGAATCTGTTGAAGGTTGAGTTTGAATTGATTGTGATTGTGGTTAAATGCCTATGAATGTAGAATACCGCATGATAGGATTGATTTGACACTTATGCTTGCATGCTGATTGAGCTGATTTGAAATTGACTGTGGAAGAAAATTTTGAACCTTTGTGTGAGAAATTTGAGCCTTTATTTCGTTTGATGTAAGATTCACATGTGTGTTTTTATTTCTCTAGAACTTGCCTATTTTCTGTGTTGAGACTGCATAGTGTGCACAAGTTTATGAAATGATCTTAGGCTATCTTTGATAGCCCAATTCCCTAAACATTGTCCCTTCACATTAAGTTTTCACTAGTTAGCCACTTTTGAGCCTATACAAAATTTTTCTTTCCTTGTCTATGAGATTAAGAAGAAGTATTTGTTTCGCTCATGTCTTGAGTTGTGGTATATGGGGTGGAATGATTGTGAGATGGAGATAAGAAAATATAAATTAGTGGTGAAAAGATGTGTGAAAAAGAAGCTCAAAGAAATAATTAGAATTCTCATAAGCTCTCTGAAAAGAAAAGAATACAAAAATTATGTAAAGAGCATAAGAGATTCAAAATGAGCTAGAAAAAAATGTATTTGTTGATATATTTGAGGAGATGAGGTGGATGATGAATAGAAGGTGGTTTGGATTGATTTAGGAAGTACAACTTGATTGATTTTAGTCACTTGGTCATATTTCCCTACCTTTCACAAAAAGCCTACATTACAACCTAATGAAAGTCCTTTTTGATTCCAGACTTGTGTACACATTCTAGCGGTGGAGATATTAGAAAATTTGCAAGCCTATGGTAGAAACTTCTTCATACATGTTGTTGAGTGCTTTCATCTATACCTTAAACACTTGAGAGTTGAGCGATACACTTCCTGTGAGTTCTTCCACTGTTGATGAATTTTCTGTCTCTTTCAAATTGCTTGTGTGTAGTGGATTTTTGACCCTTGACTGTGATGAATCTTGTGAGGCATTGCACTTTAATTGCATGACCTTTTGATTTCTTTCTTGCCTATTGATTGAGGACAATCAAACGTTCAAGTTTGGGGGGTTTGATAAGCTCATTATTTTACTCGCTTATCTATATTAATTTCTACTATTTTATGTAGTTTTATTGAGTTTATATATATATTTTATGCATGAGTCTATATTGGGTGGTATTATGCGTACTTTGGTGTTTTTGCAAGTTTTAGGCCCAAATTCACTTGAAAACCGTTCCGAAAGCAGTGACGTGTAAGAGTAGCAGTAAAGATTTCCTCCACATAAGGGATTTGGGCTATTGGCACATGGAAATGGATGAAGCTTTGAGTTAGATCTCCAACTCAACTGGAATCGGGTCAATCGGAGTTCGGGAGAGGAAGTTATGGCCAAAACCGTGAGACCGCGCAGAAGGGGCGAGAGACCACGTCGATCGACGCCAAAGATGAAGCCACGTCGATCGACGCCAATCAGCAACGATCGACGCGGGTCTGCTGATGCGGGAAATTTGATGAAAATTGGATTTATTCATATCTTTATCCCTAGATTTGACAGGATACACATCCACCCCTATAAATACCTTTGTAAATTCGACTTTTTCAGCATTCCTTATCATATTTTCATTCCACAATTTAGTTTTTAGAGTTTGGAGACTTGGGAAACACGAAACCCTTTTATTTTCTTGTAAGTTCTTTATGTTTATGCAATACAATATGTTTTCTTTTGGATTTCTATCTGCGATGAGTGGCTAGAAACCCTAGCGGGTTCTAGGGTTTGATGTTATTAAGGATGCATGTTAGGATTAATTAATTAGGTTCATGATTCCTATGTTTATTTTTAATTCGAGAATAATTCAAGGACCGAGAGGTGACGATTAATTTAGATGTCTAGCTATTGATAGAAGGACCGAGAGGTGAATATTGATAGTGGGATTAGGAATGCATGATACAATCTACACTATCCAAACAGATGTACTAGACTGTAGGAATTGAACTAATTTGATTATCAGATTGACTAATTTGGTGTACTTTGAGACCGAGCGGAGATAGTCACTAATTAGTAATCTAGGTTATATTTGCCAAACAAGGAAATATAGCATTGTTGCAGTATTCCACCTGTTAAATTAATTGATTCCGACATGTTATTCATAATAAGAATTCTTCCCTAGAATCTGTGTTCTTTTAAATTTGATTTCAAAACCCTTTAATTTTCAGCATTGTCATCTTTATTTTCCAAACAAAACCCTGATTTTGAATTCCTCAAACAATGAATCTTAGGATCATAGCTAGTATATAGGATAATTTCCCCACACCATTCCCCTGGATTCGATAACCTTAGGGTTTACAAATTTATTTGCCACTATTTCTATAATTAATCTGTAGATTTTATAGTGATCAGGCAGTACGGTTCATCTTCCTCTCACTTGATTAACGCCCAAGCTCGGTTCTACACGTCATTCATCGTTTGGCACAGATAGATGGATAGTTCTCTGTTAAGGTCTGAATCCACGTCCAAGCCCTTGGTGAAAGCGCGCACGATGGTGCTGTTCGGGCAGTTCGGCACCGCGACCAACTCTTTGTTGAAACACGACAAATAATCCCTTAGAGGTTTGCCTAGACTTTGGATTATGGTATAGATATCGTCAGGGTGTTTATCCAGTCTTCGACTCCTCGAATATTGCCTCAGGAAGATTTTATGCAGCTCGGCGAATGTTGAGATCGAACTCCGTGGTAAATTTATGAACCACTGGAGCGCTGGCCCAGTTAGGCTTGACCCGAAGCTCTTGCAGGTGCTGGTTTCTCGCTGCACGCTCGGTATCGCCAGTGCTAACATCTTTTGTTGGTATACGGCTATGTGGTTCTTCGGGTCGGTTGTCCCATCGTAGAGGATGAAACTGGGCGGAGTGAAGCGATCGGGGAGTTCGGTGTCGGCTATCTCCGGGGAGAAATGGGACTCCGCATAACTTTCATGCGGTATGGTTCTCTCCGGAGGAGCAGGCCTGGAATTCGGGCGATGAGTGACTCAAAGTAACTAAGACTTTGCTCGAAATGCCACTCGATCTGTGTGAGGGCCTGTCGGTCGGGCTGCTCGCCCTGCATTCTCGGGTTTGGTGGATCATTCGGGGTTCACTCCTGGCCCCGCCATCTGTTCGATTGAACTCAACCTCCAGGTTTTAGGCTGCAGTCCTGTCAGTGCTTCTCGATTCTTCGACAATGGGACGGGTGTTAGCCTGATGTTGCAACCTCCTATTCTCTCTTTCGAGGAGCTCGTACCTCATCACTATGTCTTCCATGCACGCTCCCATCATTTCTATCGCCGTTCTAGCATTTTCGACCTGGCTGACTAATCTAGAGACGTGAGGGTCCACTAGAGCGGAGGGGGGCAGAGGCAGAAATATCAACTCTGCTAGAGGGGTGATATTGAACGCTTTCATGAGATCGTCCACCAATCTGCCTGGATTTGGTGGTTGAGGGTCCCCTACCTTGGGTGTTGTGGGCTGTCTGCGACCTGCTCCTGCGACAGCGGCGGGGATTTGCCCATGACCAGTCACAGCGGTGGACCCGCGTCCTGCACCGGTATTGGCTCCTCGACCTTGTCCCGTCGGCAGAGCGGCCTTTCCATCATCGATCTCGATCTCATTGGTGTTGTTTGGGTTGTCCACCATTTCCTATAAGTAGGGTTAGTACAAATTTGTTCTAGGGGCCCCACGGTGGGCACCAAATTGTTGAGGTTCGAAATTACTGAAATTGGATCCACGGGAACATAACAAAGTAATGTGCAGAAAATAACAGAATAATAAAGAGAAAAGGCAACAAAATGGAAGATAACTGAGTATGATAGTCGGATCCGATGACCTCCGTCTCCATTGATAAAAAATAAAGTGTGAGTATAATCCTTGATGGACCTGAAATAGACAAAACAGGCCGTGTATTGGGCCTCTAAGTGGGCCAAATAGGTTCGACCCCCAACACCCACCAACTGGCTTGTACTCGGGCTTAGGATTTTCTCTGATATTCCTATTGCTTTAAATTCTTTTAAGAATATTAAGTTCGATGAAGCACCACTGTCCACCAGAATTCATCGTACCCGGCAATATGCCATTAGTAATTATATTACTAGCACATCATCATGTGGATGACGAATCCCTTTAGAATCTACCGGTCCGAAAGTTATTTCTTCATTGGATAACCAAGCTGGTCTTACAGAGTAAACATTTCTCGCTTCTCTGTGATAACGTTTGTATGCGTTGCGAGATGTTCCACCCGCCATTGGTGGTCCACCCGAGATCATATGAATCATTTTTTCAACTATTGGTTCCTCCAGCAGTGGCACTCAGTTTGCTCCCATTACATGTGACTTGTGCTCTTGGGCTACTTTCCCCTTACTTCTCTTCCAAGTATTGCTTCTCGTACCACTCTTGAAGTGTTGGAGATGTCCGTGCTCGAGGAGCCTTTGGATTTCTCTCAAGAAATCCCTACAATCAATTGTTTTATGCCCATACCCCTGGTGAAAAGCACAGTAATTCTCCGAGTTCTGTTGTCCTATATTAGCTAGAATTTTGGATGGTCTTCTAACTTGCTCCTTCAACGCCATCATCTCCTGGATCACCGCCATCGAACTCACATTCACGTCAAAAGGTTTGGGTATTGGTCGAACCGTATGTTGCACACCTGATGGCTTCAGATCATTCCGGTTAACATATGGTTGAAATCAATTTGATCTACTTCCGTTCGATTCTGCCCGCACCACCTTCTTATTCTTGTCTCTCTTTCCAAATTCTTCTTCCTCTATTTCCCTTCATATTTGCACTTCTGCTCTTGCCATTATCTCAGTGTAAGTCGAACATGGATATTTAAGTGATTTCCAAAACAAACTGGAACTTCTACACAATCCATTTTTAAAGGCTGACACAGTCGTCTCCTCCAGACAATTTGGAATCAACACCTTCATTTCATTGAACCGCTTTATGTAATGTTGAAGTGATTCTCCTTCTCTTTGCACAACTTGATATAGATCATCTAATCTTTTTTGGGATTCGACGACTACTTGAAAATTGTGAAGAGAACTGCTTGTGTAACTTAGCAAAAGAGGTAACACTTCCAACCTTTAAGTGCATAAACTATTGCATAGCTGATCCTTCGAGGCATGCTCCGAAGCTTTTGGACATACAAGCTTCTCGTACCACTTTCGAAACTGACGTCATTTTCATTTTTAATTTGTAGAGCGTTATGAACTCATCCGGATTAGTTGTGCCATCATACACCTTGATTGTAGGAATAGTGAACCTCTCTAGAATCTGAACATTCGCAATACATCATTCGAATATATAATCATTGTAATCACCAGTCACTGGCGTTGCTGAAAGGGTCACAATTCCTGGCACGACCGCTAACTGTAGGGTTTGAGTCTACGATGGACAACACGAGTTGCCATTATGAAT
>JAPKLW010000225.1:228268-239415 GCA_026898455.1 Plectranthus barbatus
GAGATAATAGGATATTATAGTTCGTTGTATGTTTGTTCCATCAGACAACGAGCATTGTTGCGGCAACATATATGAAGACCAGTGTACGAAACACTTAATCATATATGCTTTCAGTATATAATCCCAACACTAACATCTTTGTAAGTTCTTCTAGTCGAGCCTCCAGATTCTTCACTCGATCACTCTTATCCTCATTCCTCGGGTGATGATTTGATGAATGGTCGGAATTCTCAGAGTAAGTTGCGTCCCATTCTGTATCCTATTTTCCGATCAATATTGACCCTCAAACACAGCCAATTGCTCTCGCAACAGTTCCACATCTATGGTTGCCAATCGATTTTGTTCCTTGAGATGCTCCATCTCCTCTGCATTCGCCTCATGTTTTCTTAGAACATCTCTCTGTTCCATGTTGAATTTCCATCCTCCATAGTATTGTTCTCTCTTACACTCATAGATTTTTCCATTTCTTTCTTTCTTCCACCTTCCCACAGACGGCATCAATTGTTGAGCTATCAAAATATTGGTAGAAGAATACTCGAAAAATATTGGTTATTTTGTACATATTTTTTCCCACCCCCTTTACAATTGTTCTTTTCCTAGTTATAAGAATTTAATGTTTATTACAAGTACGTTTCTGGGATTATCGAGGTGATTCCTCCTTTCTAGATACTGATTGAATTGCACCATATTTGTCTCTCAATGTGCCTTTACCGCGATCTTTGCTTGTTGAATTTGAGTTACCTAATTGGTGTTTGAATTAATTGATCACTCGGGTGTTGACTGGTTCGACCGCTCTTTGGTAAATAACTCTCTCCGGGGATATAAGGTATATCCTAGCTATTCTTCCGTCAAATAGAATATCTTGACTAGCACTCGATCAAGAATTTATTACATAATTTCTTGGGCACAACAATGATGAAGATGAAGTTGGACATGAGTGCTGTGAGAGAGACTGTGTCGTCGTATTATCAGCAGGTGGAGTTCTGCAACTCGGATGTTGCGTTCGTGATGTCAGGTGATGGGGTTGTTGTGTATAATGTTGATAATCATAATCTAACTAAATTGGATGTGTCTTTTAATCTAAGAAGTGCAAATCAAATATTTCAGTTTAGATCGAATTTCGAGATTGTGGATCTTAAACCCGAATATAATTCATCTATCTCAACTGGTAGCTCCTTGGTAACCACAGCTACAAGAAATCAGAGGCGCCGGGCGACGGTGATTGCTATTGAAGCTAGGGAGAGTCAAGGATTATGTGGTGATGGAGAAGGAAAGTAGTTTTGTATTTTTTTCAGCAGTACAACTAGTGAGTAGTGAAAAACTAAATCTTCTCAAATGAGAGTGGGGAAGTGATCGTTGGGGATTGGAATATCTTCTCCTTGTTCTGATTCTGTATGAATTGTGTATAACAAATTGTGTGATTTTAAGAAAAAACACCTACAAATAATAAAATAGATAAATAATTTCAACCTCACATAATCCAACTCTTAATTTTTTTATCTATTAGACTATCATTATGAGTAATAGATCATTATGATCTAATTGTTTAAAAAATACTATTTTTCATTCACTCCAATTTATAATTAAATATTATTTACCATTCATG
The DNA here is from genome assembly GCA_026898455.1 of Plectranthus barbatus. Lineage (NCBI taxonomy): Eukaryota > Viridiplantae > Streptophyta > Magnoliopsida > Lamiales > Lamiaceae > Plectranthus > Plectranthus barbatus. Next base: position 229,875 of record JAPKLW010000225.1, read on the forward strand.
TCATCAACCCAATACAACTTTGTAAATTAAAATATTCATTTCTCTCGCTTTTGATTTAATATTAAAATATTATAAATGTTATAAATTCCTAAATTATGGTATATAAATTATTATATACTAAAAAATTATAATTTACTTGATAAAAATTACGATAATCTACCTAAAATAAAATATAAATTGACAAAATGCAAATGCAACCTTGAAAAATAAATTAAAATTCAATTTAAGATATTTTTATGAATTCAATTTTTTTAATAATTATTTTATTATATAAAATAAAAATTATATTAAAACTAAAAGAAAAAAATTGATGGTTGCCTCGTATACTAGAAGCTCAAAACGTTGAAGGGGCACCGAGGGTTGGGAGGCCCAACATGCTCATCACATTTTTCTTTTTTTCATTTTCTTCAATAATAACCAGTATTTCATTTTGTGTGTTAGGAAATATTAATTTAAATATTTAATTTTTTTATATGCATATCAAATGTTAAACATAATCTATATATATATTAAAACAATACCGGAGACAAATTTTGGAAATATTAAGTTGCATTAATTGATCATTAATTTAACTATTTAATTCATTAATTATTGTATAAAACTTTCTATAATTATTTCATGTGTTGAATTACAATCAAATATTAAAAAAAATGTAATATTTTAATCTAAATATCTTAGGAAAATATGTGTAAATCAGCTAGATTATTTTTTCCTTAATTATTAATTCTCTAAAATTAATCTATTATTTTAAGAAAGTATGTAGAAATCAATTAGAAATCAATTAGATTGATTTGACTGTAATTATTATTTCTATAACAAAATCAATTTTCAACTTTAGGAAAATATTATCGGATTGAATTAGATTCATATTAGAAAATTAGATGTGCACAATAATTTGTTATAACATAATTGAATTATGGAATTAGGCGTACAACAATGTATGTAGGAATTATTATTTTCCATGATATTTATTTTAATGCAAAATGGAATTATGTATTAAGTAAAATTTAGAAATCTTACAAGATTTTATTTAAAATCTTTAAGATATCAATATATTTTGTAATATGAAAAAATCCTTTAGATTATTTTTTTTCTTAGATTATTATTCCCGTACAATATGCATGAGATTATAATCAATTATTCCTTAATTATTATTTCACTTAACATTTCATCATGCCGATTTTATCAATACTAAATGATAATTGCCGTATAGACAAAATTTTGTCTATCATGCACATGGTTAATAAATCACATGTATAAATATTATTGTCGTAAATTAATATAATTACTTTAAATCATCACCGTAAATTAGGATAATTAATATTATGATAATTAAGGAAAATTTGAGCATATTTTGAAGAAAAATGTGTATAAATATAAAAGTGACTTAATTGAGGATTAAAAAAAATTAAAGTGAATGATGAATTAATGGCATTGAAATATGGAATAACGACAATTCGTTACTTTATGATTGTACACAAAAATCACAAATATAATATTTTTTTAGGAGTTTTATCAATTCAGGACCCCGAAAGATAATTTAATTATCGATTCAGGACCCAAAAAATTAATTCTCAATCCAGTACTTGAAAGATCACAAAAATTCTCAATCCAGGACCCGAAAGGTCATACAATTCTCAATCTAGGACCTGATATTGAGGTCCTGGATTGAGAATTGTTTGATCTTTCGGGCCCTAGATTGATAAATCATCTTTCGGGTCCTGAATTAATAATTAAATTATCTTTTGGGTCCTGAATCGACAATTCTCCTATTTTTTAATACATTTCTAATATACTTCTACAAATTATAAATCCTTATAAATAGATAGATATGGAAACACGTATATGATTTTAGAATCTATTTAAATAAAATACCCGACAAATATGTAATTCATATTAAAAATTCAGTAAATCAATTATTTGATTGATTTTAAAGATAATTTGATATGGTAGATTTTTTAAAATGGTAGGAGCTTTGATTTTAAATTGGCTAAAATCATGCCTTAAATTTAGATTAACATAAATAGACTAAATTTATATTATAAATATCAAAATCTTCTCATACATTCTCATTGTATTTCAACATTCATATCCCAAATCAGAGTGGATCCATTTTGGTTTCTTCTTCATCCGTGAAAAGTTTTGGTTTCGATGATTCATACCATCCCATAGGAAATGGTTGATTGATCAAGTGTATGATTATTGTTTTTTATTCTTTTTAGAAGAAATAGTAAGATTGTTGTTGTAGCTATACATTGTAGGAGTTTTGTAATATACACCATACATATTGATTGGTGAACGAATTATGTAGTGTTTTTCTTATCTATGCTATTGTTTATGTATTTTTATAGTTTTTTTTAATTGTGTTGATTATATACAATCCTAATATTTATGCTAATAAAACTCTTTAATTGGTTCATTGTTCTATGTTTGTATTTTATTTTATTCAAAATTTGGTTACATTTATTCTCAATCACAAATGTTAATGAATTAACGTTCTTTTAAAATTATGCAATGCATGATTAGAAGCGGAAGAAAAAAGGTGAAGGACTATTGCAATAATATAATGAGTCTTTATTTATATTATTTAACAATAAATTAATAATAAGTCATTCCAATTGTAATAACAATAAATTATAGACAAGTGTATCATTCATATTAAAAATTCAGTAACAATTATTTGATTGATTTTAAAGATAATTTGATATGGTAGATTTTTAAAAGTGGTAGGAGTTTTGATTTAATATTGGCTAAAATCAAGCCTTAAATTTAGATTATAACATAAATAGGCTAAATTCTTTTTATAAATACTACAATCTTATCATACATTTTCATTGTATTTTTCAACATTCATATTTCAAATCAAAGTTGATCCATTTTGGTTTCTTCTTCATCCGTTAAAAGTTTTGGTTTCGATGATTCAAACCATCCCATAGGAAATAGTTGATTGATCAAGAGATTATTGTTTTTTATTTTATTTTAGAAAAAATAGTAAGATTGTTATTGTAACCATACATTGTAGGAGATTTGTAATATATGTCATACATATTGATTGGTGAATTACTCATATGGTATTTTTTTATATAAATAAAATATATGCTACTATTTATGTATTTTAAAGTGTTTTTACTTTAGTTGTTTATATACAATCATAATATTTATGCAAATTAAACTTTTTAATTGGTTCATTCATTGTTCTACGTTTGGATTTTGTTTTATTCAAAAATTGATTATATTTTTTCTCAAATCTCAATAAATTATTTTTAAAAAAAATCCAAACAATGAATTAAAGATTAGAAGCGGAAAAAAAGTGAAGGTTTATTGTAATAATATAATGAGGAGTCTTTATTTATATTATTTGACAATAAATTAATATTAAGCAATGTCAATTGTAATGCATCTTTAGCATTAATTAGTTGATTTTCTAATTCATTTATTTCAACCAATTATTATGGATAATTCTAAATATAGACATATTGTTTCTCAATACATCCCCTCATTTAAAAAATTGAAAATTTTACCAATATTATTTTACCTTTAAAATAATTTATTAACATAATATTCATTTGAACCATAAACAAATTTAAAAATATATCTTAACTTAGCCTAATTCATTTGAATTTTAAATAAAGCATAATAGTCTTGATGAAACTCACATAAATTGGAGGTATATTTCCGCTACTGCTAAACATCTTATCGTTGCCCAGTTTTTCTTTGAGGCTGAAGTGCACAGCAAACATTTACAGAATTCTATAGGGAATGGTTGGATTACTGCAATTATTATACTCCCTCCGTCCCGATTATATAGTATACTTTGACCGGACACGATAACCATGCGAGTAGAGATAGATGAAATTAGTATTTTATCAATGAGTGTGTATTAACTTTCTATTTTAGGTAAGTGGATAATTAAATGGGACGAACGAAAAAGAAAAGGTGTACAATTTAAGTGGGACGGATGAAGTATTTGACTAATCTGAATAACTTCTTGTGTTGGGTTAGATCAGTTCTTCTACCCAAATATTCTAACATACTATAAAGAAAAATTGTCACATTTCGTTGTTTAATTTCTCTAGAACGACACAAATAAAAAAGTTTAAGAAAACTGTTTGTTAATTTTTTAACGTACGATTTTAAAATAATGTTCTTCATTAATGCCTCTGAATAGATTCTGACTATAAGTATTATCTTAGTGAATGAATTGTGGGCTATGTAGTAGTTTATTCCTTTTTTTTTTTCAATTAAAATTTTAAATTGGGAGCTAAGAAGATAAAATGGTAATATTATTTATTGGTTTTACTTTTTTTAAAATAAAAGGGTTATATTAAGAGAAATAATAGCTACGTTTAGAATCACCCAATTATTATTGTATCATGTAAAGATACAAATAATATTTAGTAAGTGTTATAATATTAGTCGAAATAAATTTATTTCAAAGGTATAATTAAAATTTAATTATTTTTATTGTTCATCGATATGTAAGAAAACTTATAATATTTAGATAACATTAAATATTTTCAAATTAATATTCGCATGTTTTATATGTTATCATACAACTTTATAACTTACACATTTTCTATAGTTAGTTTATAATCAAAACATTAAAATAATATTATTTTAATATAAATAATTAAATTTTCCACGCATCGCGTGGGTGCAATACTAGTATAAGTTAACTCATGTACATTACAATAAATATATATAGAGTAGTGATCAGGTGAGAATGACCATTAGTATGAGAAATGAGAATAAATCTCAGTCTTCGATCTTGTCATTTCAATGCTCAAGATATATTTAATTCCGTATGCAATTTTGGTCGATTATTCTGCATTAAAGGACAAAATAGTAATTATATATAATAAATGATAATTTTAAAGTCTTCATTTTAACTAAGATTTTGTTCATTTTAAGGGCAATATCCTGCATTAACATCGTATTGCGAAATAAAATGATCTATATTTCTATTTACGACAATTGATCTTCAATATTGTGCATTTTATCTTAGCAATCATGCATTTTATCTAAGGAAACGTGCATTATATCTCATTAAGAAAAAAATTATCTTTCTAATAAGGAAATATTGTATGTATCAAAATCTGGATATCCATATCTAATCTGATATAGAAATATTATTATAAATAATAAAGATTATTTGATTTTCAAAATTAATATATATATATATATATATATATATATATATCCTTAATTTATTTGAATATTCTTACCATGTCTCTCAAAAGAATCATAATCTTAATTATGCATCATCAAAATAATTCAAGTTCATATTAAAAGTTAACATGTAAATTTTGAATTTTTTTTGAGTCGTGACGATCATTCATTTATCGAAATAAACAACAAAATAATTTGAATCTTACTATGTTACATAAATAAAATGCATGTTGATGTAATTTATTTTAAAATAAGTTTATTATATATATATATTTTTTTATTAAATATGCATTCTAATATTATTGCATTGCATAAAATAAAAAATTATATTCTCACCTTATTTTATCTTAAAATTTGTTAATTTTATCTTAAAATTATTCTTTATATCTCTATATAATATGCATTTTCTGAAGGAATATAATGCATTTTATGCATCATATTGTGCATTTTATGTACGATTTCATGCATTTTACGTATATTTTCGTGCATTTTACGAAAACCAATGTGCTGTTACGAGATTTATGTATAGAATTTTTTTTTTGTTAAAGTTTTCGTCCTCTAAATTTATCCAATAAGAGTTTTGATCATTTAAAGTTTTTAGAATTTTAGTTAGGGGATAGAGAAAATATTTTACAAAATTATCCTTAAAATCGAATAATGCACAATATATTACAAAAAATGAACACAGAGATTTTTAAATCTTGAGCGTTGATTTGCAAAGATAGAGGGCTGAGATTTATTCTCATTTCTCATATTAAAAACTATTCTCATATGATCACCACTATATATATATATATATATATATATAGGGAGCGGATCCAGTGAGAAAACTCTTAACGTGAGAAAGTGAGAAAGATGCTTGATTGCATTCACGGCATTGCTTGATTGTATTCAGGTCGTTGCTTGATTGCAATGTTGCTTGATTGTGCTTTAGTTGTTGCTTGATTATTTTGTTGCTTGATTGCATTTTAGTTGTTGCTTGATTCAATATCAACCATTAATTTTTTTATATCTGATGGATATGATTCATTCTTTTTTCTCACATCAAGATTTTTTTTTACATGATCCCTCCTCTATATATATATATAATTGTGAACCACCTTCTAGATGAAAGATAAGATTAAATATCAGCTCTTTATTTTCGAATTTTAATGACCCAGATTACTCTGATGAATTTACTTCTTTTTTTCATTTTTAATATGATAGGAGGGTATTTTTGGAATTTTTTTTAGCAATTTAAGTTACTCCTTAATTATATTCTAATATCACTCTTGAAGATTTACATCTCATATATATACCACGTCATTCATTATCTCATGATTTACAAATCATTCAATAGCATTGGACGAACGGCGTTGGTGAGTTTGTATTTCTTCTAGAGGCAATTCTCAGCGACTGAAAGCGATGAAGGAGAAGAACTGGTCGGAATCAGCCATTGATTTCTATAATTGTGCGCCGATACTGGAATTGCATAAGCCTTCTACACTCTAGGCCTGGTTGGTATTTTTTTAATTGTTTTAAATATATACATTTGTGTTTTAAATAAATATGGGGAGCATTAAGTTATCCAACCATTAATTTTATTTATGGCAACAATTTCAATTCAAGGAAACTGTCGTGAAGATGATGAGTGTTTCAAGGGGAACATCCACGAGCAATGGCAATAGCAATCTTAATAATGATGAGTGTTTCAAGGGGAACATCCACTTTCTATGACAATGATCATAGAAAGTGGGTTCATCAGCAAAGTTTTTATTTATTTTTACAATTCTCTTGGTTGATGTTGCATGATTGATTAGGTTAATTTCTTGCATTATTTAAGCATGTATATTAATAATATTATGCACAAATCAAATTATGATGAACTAATTCTCGTTAAATTCATTAAAATATAGTATATAATGAATAGATTGATGTAATAAAATACAAGTATTTTACTCTAAAAGGCAAGATAACTTTGAAAAAATGAAAGCGAATGAATTACTAAGTGCTGTCTTATAATGAATACGTTGATAAACTATAATGCGTGTATTTATCTCCAAAATGCAAGATAACTTCGAAAAAGATGTTGTCTTACAATGAAGATGCTAATGTACTATAATACAAGTATTTCTCTCTGAAATGCAAGATAATTTTGAAAAAATGTAGACGAACAAAATGACTAAATGTTGTCTTATAATGAAAGTGTTAATAGACTATAATGAAAGTATTTTGATATAATAATGAAAGTAAATTGTTGTTATACTGTTAGACAAAATTTTAAGTATAAGCGAAATGACTAAATTTACCTATAATGCATGTTTTTTTTTGGATATAATGACTGAAGATTTTGGGAAGATCTTGAGCGTAGATTCAACAAAATTTGTGGCGATGATTTATTTTTATTTCTCATGTAAGGGTCTTTCTTATTGGATCATGACCATATATATATATATATATATATATATATATAGAGAGAGAGAGAGAGAGTTGCGTTCAAATCTGAACCATATGTCCTGAATGAACAGTGACCATATATCCAACCATTCATCTTAAAATTTGGACAGCCCATAATGTGCCACGTGTCATTTTTTAATTAATTTTATATTAAGTAAAGGGTAATATAGGTATCACATATTTATATAAAACTGTTAGTTATGGAAATCCCTAATTTCATGCCAATTAAATATCTTCCACATAATTATTATATTTCATTCTCAATTAAATATTTTTTTCCTATAATTATTATTCAACGTTATATTTACTTTGCAGAAAACCTAATCTCCTCCATTGCCCCCTCGCCGCAGCCCATCGTCGCCGCATCTCCACCATCACTAGCAAGAAAAAGAAGAGAGAACGTATGGCTCTGTCATGAGGGAGAGACTAACCGGATCTGTGGACCGACGAGTCGATCATGTGTTGCAAGTATGTGTTGATGTAGGCTTTTGCTGAAGTTCTTGAACTCTGCATTGTTTCGTCTTTATCTCATATAATTATCCTGTCGCAGGACAAAACTTTTCAACACCCTCACATATCAGCCATAGGGTCTCACACGTGAGTAGCATTTTACTGACCTTCATGATGTGACTTGACCATAACTGAGGTTTTGATGATATATTTTCTCTGCAACAACTACTGGAGACATTCTCCCTCTGTTTCTCATTTTCTTCTTTGTAAATTACCGTGTCATATTATATGTTTATTGGCTTGCAAGTGGTTGGAAATTTATTTTCAACTTAAGTATAAGAAAGTTCAAAATTGAAGAAGAATGATGAGTGATAATACTCCTCCGGAAGGGGGCTCTCCGACTTGATCAGAAAGCAGGGGGGTCTGCTCGATGAGGAATTGATTCGGCCGTCGAGTTCTCCATCAACCGTGGATCTATTTTTTTATTATTTTTGTATCATATGCGATTATCATTGTTATTTTAGATGAATGTCATTATTTTTGAATAAATGTATCATTGTTCGAATTTATGTTTAATAGATTGATAATTATTTATTTATTTTCTGAATTGTGTGAACTCAATTAATATGTAGCATTGTACGCTGTTTTATATTATCATTGTTACCTTTATTAAATATCATTTTATCAAAGTTATCATTTTAATCTTAATTGATTTATAATACACCTTTAAGATCATTGTTATTTTATTCACTATCATTGTACGAATAATTAAAATTGTTTATACATTTAACGATAATATATTAGTGAAAGTTGACATAATTACCTTACAATGACACACAAAGCCATAAAAAATGATACACAAAGCCATAAACAATGATAACGATAAACTTAAGATTATGGAATAAATCGTGGTGTATTTTCTCTTTCGATTTATATGATAATAATTGAAAAAATCGTAGGGGATTTGATTTGGTAACTGAATTTGAAAAATCAGCATGTAGATTTAATTTCATTTCAATTTTTCCCGTTTAGGACTAATTTGCTCTTTCAGTGATTGTAGAAGCTAGCAACAATGATAAATGACAATAGAAAATACGGGACGTCTAATTTCGAAATCAAAGGCTGGATTTTAGTCTCTGTTCATTCATGGACATATGTTCAGCCATGAATGCACCCCTATATATATATATATATATATATAGAGAGAGAGAGAGAGAGGAGGGATCATGTAAAAAAAATCCTCCTATGAGAAAAAAGAATGAATCATGTCCACCAGATCTAAAAAAATAAATGGTTGATATTTAATCAAGCAACAACTAAAACACAATCAAGCAACAAAATAATCAAGCAATAACTAAAGCATGATCAAGCAACATTGTAATCAAGCAACGACTTGAATACAATCAAGCAATGTCGTGAATGCAATCAAGCATCTTTCTCACTTTCTCACGTTAAGAATTTTCTCACTGGATCCACTCCCTATATA
>JAPKLW010000225.1:239515-254298 GCA_026898455.1 Plectranthus barbatus
ATATATATATATATGTGTGTGTGTGTGTGTGTGTGTGTGTATGTTCATTTCCAAACTAAATATCATGAATGAACTATGACCCAATATCCACCTATCCATTTTTTTATTCGATTATTGAATTAATTACACGTGGTAATTATTGTTAAGGTTCAATCTACGGAGGATAAATGAGCTATTGCAATCATTACGAGAATAACAAATAACCACGAGAAACAAATGAATAGAGAAGATGAACATAAAAATAGACTAGTATCAGTGCAATCATACACAAGAAAAACAATAAAAAAAATATGAAAAATAAGCGCAAGAATGGAACATTGTAAAACATCAGCAATTCAATAACAATTTGATCGAAGTTTAGGTATAGTTTTTAGGGAGAAAATTGAAACAAAAAATGAGTAAAGACTCCCTATTTATAGACAACTGAGAGGAGAGAAAACCCTAGCTAACGCCCTAGCGATCGTGGAGCACGTGGTCGCTGAAAATCCTGCAACCACCTGTGATTATCGAGTCGATTAGGGTTAGCAATGGCTCTGCGCCGTCGGGTCCCGCGGGAGGTTGCTTCCTCTCCTCGGTGATGATCTTGCTGCGAGGTCGATACCGAATTTGGGATGGGGTCGGTGTTGACCTTGTTCCTTAGAGTCGTAAGCTTTACCCAAGTGATTGGCTAAGCTTGTGGATTGCGGTTCATCGGGTCTATTGGGCCTTCGAGAAGTCGATTGGACTTAGGCCACTAAGGGTTGGGTAGCCCCTTTTGGTTTCCGGGCCTATCCGTGATAAGTGCTAGAACAAAACCTTCGAGCGAGACGTGTACAGAGTGCGGAGTCTTGAGGTGCCCTGTGGTGCATTTTCAAGGGCCCAAGAACATTCCCGGATGACCGCGGCTCTTATTTAATGGAGGATAACTAAAAAATTATCTCCTATTCACACGACTGTCCGCAGGGGATGCTTGTGTATTTTGGTGACGGATAACTTTGGAAAGCCAACCCGAGGGCCTGTGCGTGGTTCTAGAATCCACGCAAATCGCTCTAGAGAATCTTCTCTTGCATGAAGGGTTACTCTCATGCGTGCACTTTGTTAGACTCGGTGGCTTGTGGGGAAAGTACTGATAGAGTGTAGGCGTCGGAGGATTCCCTTGGAGAGATTCGTGCATAAGAGTTTGCCTCATGACACTAAGCAGTAGCTCAGGCTCTCTTGTCTCATGGTTGGTAGGATCGGGGTCATCGACGATGAGGATTTGGTTCAATAGAGAGCCCTGAGCATGCTCGATGCAAACTATCGAGCGTGGCTCCTTCAATGTTTTACCGCTCTTGCGGAAGCAGTTTCGTAAATACCCTGAACTTTGGGGTTGTTTCTAGGAAGCGAACGATTTCTTGGTTTTAAACCCACGTGTCTCTTCATTTTCTTCATTTTACAAGATCAACCTCTCAACTACCTCTCTCTCTCTCTCTCTGTGTGTGTGTGTGTGTGTGTGTGATCCTCTTTCTCTCGGCTATTCAAGCACTTTACCGACGGCGCAAGTGTTCTGATGGTATTCTGACTTCGACATTCCACTGCTTTCTTTATTTAGTAAGTTCATTCTCCTTTTCTCGTGTTCTTCCACACTTCGGTGCTCTGCTTTCTACCTTATCTTTATCTTTCGTCATGCAATTTTGTGTGTTTGGTGTTGGTGTTCGTATCTGTTACATGGGCTTGTCGGGTTTACATTATTTCTCAATTTATGGTTTTCTTGTAGAGGTTCACGTGCGATGTTTATGTTGCTCTTTTGATTTGTGTGGTTTGGATGCTTGGGATTTGTAGGTTGGATGCTTAATCGCCACGACCTCGTCTGATATCTTGTGATAGGGGTGTATTGTGTCGAAATCTCAATTTCTTCCCCGATTGATTTTAAATTGCTTCCATGACTGTGTCGGTGCTTGGGGTTTCTGCTGTTTCTTGGATTCATAGTTTATGTGTCTTTTGTCCTCGGTTTATTTCCCTTATGTATTGCATTTGGATTTTTATTTTGTTCATTTTGGCTTTCGATTATCTTTGTAACTCTGCTGATCTGTGATGTGGGGCTCCAGGTTTGGTGTGTGCTTTCAGGATGCTTTGCGTTTGTTTTTTAGATGTTTTATTTCTGTGTGATTATGTTTTCTGGGTTGAGTGTGGTTCTAACACCGGACGGTTGTTGTCTGGGGTTGATTGTTCTCTTGACATCGATCAGCTGACGAGCTTGTTCGTGTTGGTCATTTCGTGTTTTTATATTACTTGTTTTTTTAGGTTGTTGCCTCACTCACTTGCTGGTGAGCCTGTTCAGGTCGATCATCTCATGAGTGTCTTGTGTAAGCTCTTTCATGGTCCTGCGCACTAAAGTAGCCTCATAAAAAATAACATGACATGTTACTTCCACACACCCAATTGTCTTGTTAAGTACCCTATAAGCCTCGTGAGAAGGGCGTCCATATCCAAGAAACAAACCTTCATTAGCCTTAGGCAAAACGGTGTTTAACTTTCGATTATCGTTTGTGTGGACGTAACATGGAGAATTAAAACCACAAAGATGAGAACCTCATAAATACATGTTCGAACAAAAAAAGGGAGTTAGATGGTCGAGTTTGAAAATCCAAGAAGCATCTCAACCATGCTACTCTCTCTCTCTCTCTCTCTCTCTCTCTGAGTTTCTTATTGGGATTGTATGCTAAAAGAATTTATGATTAAGTATATTCGTAACAATAAAACTGGTTTTCATAAGTGTGTTACATCAACATAGTCGCTATTTGATATAACAAACATACGATACGAACAATAATATCATATTATCTCACCTATAGGGATGGTCATATGGTGTGTAGGAGATCACAGAGGATCGTATGAATCGTTTAACCTAGCGAGATATAAATAGTATCACGGCTGAGACAACTCCTAGATAGGTTGTCAGGTTAAGTTGCGACACATAAGTTTATAAATGAGCTTATCCAAGTTATTTGATGTGTCGGTACATCTTCATGTATTGAGGGGATCAACAGTGAGATGTGACATTCTCATTGACATATGGATGAGTCCGATCTCAACATACTTGTTATGATCTTAAACGTAGTAGAAGGCTAAGGGGCATACACAAGTTGACCACACTTTGACTTGCTATGGTGGCGAGTCTTTTATGTACTCGAATATCTGCATCTTGGGCGTAGCGGCTTGTGTGTGGCCTTTTTAGGCTAAACATGTAGGTAATCATATCCGTTTTAGGATGGGGACATTCTCTAACGAGCTCACAAGGTTCATTATGCTAAACCCTACATGTTAAATTATTAATTTAGACATAAGTGAAAAGAAGCGAGTGATACTACTCAGGAAATAAGATATTAATTAATTACGGCTAATTGTCATAAGCCAAATTAATTAATAAATGTCTGAAACCTTAAATATGTGGATCATTCAGTTTAATGAAACTCGTTCCATATAATGTGGTACTTAATGTTTTATTATCTAATTATATTCTAGGTTGGACAAGGAAGAACTAATTAATGAGGAGGACCCACTTTATTATTTTCATTTGGTCCCTGGTCTAGTCCACAAACTGTTTGAGCCCATTAGTGCTAGGGTTTGCAAACCCTAACACTATATGTAGCCCTTGTCTCTGCAAATCAAATATATAGTGGCACACAACATATTATTCAGTACGTAAGTACAGAATAGAAAGAGAAAGATGGCGGCTACACCAATCAAGAAAATTGGTCGACTTTCCCGAATATTTGGTGGAATTCGGTAACGTATCCTCACCAGATCTCCGAGGATCAAGGGATACAGATCAGAAGATCAGATCTACTGGAACAAAACAACATTGATTAGATCCCCACGTCCTGAATCAATCACCACCATCATCCTGATTCTAGAAATCAGAAGTTGGAGTTCAGGTATTTCAGAAACACATCATCTGTAATTAAATATTAGGAGCATGCATAGGGTTCACCTGGTTTATTCAATCTGATATTTATTTTTTATATCCTAAGAACGATCCAAATGGCTAAATAATAAAAGACAATTCACATTATCTATTGTAGACTCAGTTCCTACATTTCAAACTTGAGATCACCGTGCATTTTTAAGCACAAGACCACTGCCTTTTTTTTTAGACAAAACTAACGGAGATCGCAGTTGAGCTTCAGCAAGGTTCCGAGAATCTTCCAGCACTAGTCTGTGAGTAAACCATCTACTTAACTCAAAGTTTGTGTAGAGAACAAGAATCTTCAACCAAAGTCAACACGAGAAGCCTAGTTCACAAAGAACGATAAAGCTTTAAGTGTTGCAGTACCCTGTGACCTAATGAAGATAAAGCCTCTCCTCAGTAGAAAAAATGAAGTTGTATTCCATATTAAATTATTGAAAGCAACTGAAGTTTGTGAATTTTCTTCCGCAAAGGAAGCAAAGTTGATGTAGGGACTTTGGGCTCCTGAACAACTATAACTTTTGTATCGTTTATTTATGTTGGGGTGGATTATAAAATGACCCAATCTATTTGCTACAACGGCCCATGTCCATCCACTGCAATGGCCCAACCCAAACAAGCCCACTTGATCACATCATGGTTCCAGAATACCAACAAAATGCATTAGATGCACACAGTCCAGAGACCCCTTCGGCCTCAATGAGGTTGGAGTAGAGTCCTCCGATGGAGGAAATTGAACTCAGTGGCAAGGATAGTTGCGTCTTCCTTATTCCGCAGCATGGCCTATTGTCTTCCAAAGTTTAGCATCCCATCATTTACAGTACACAAGCACACCACCCGACATGTTGTTGTTCAAGTTACGATAACTCCTTTATTGTCAACCCATCACTAGTTTCCCGAAACTGATATCAAGGTGAATAGATGATAGGACTGGTATCATAGGTGCGGATCATCTATAAATACCCTCAAATCCATTATAAAAGTATGTACGATTAAAAATTAACTGTTATGCTGCTAACATGATGAATACAAAAACTTTGGATCCTTGAATAAAAAATATTTTCATTCTGACCTTAAATTGTCTGCTTCCACAATTAGTCTTTTCGTTCCTATCCGTGAGTGACACCTCACAACAGTTTCACCCACAACTATTGATTTCATATACTATCTGTTGATGCATGAATATTCGTGAATTCACATTTAAGATTGAATACTCGAAAAAAGTATGGAGAATTTTTATTATTCAAAAAATCATGATCCTCCTAAGGGTTGTCTCTTTCACCCTTTATAATCATACTGAATCTATTACAAGTAAATTTACTGATTGTGGGAGCTAATCACTGCTTTCCATACATAGGTCGAATTGCGCCTTATTTTCCTCCTATTTCCCATTCCCACGATCTTTGCTTGTTAATTGCTGATTTTTGGCGATCTTGGCGTAGATTGAGTTATATAATCTTGTGTGCGGTGGTCCGACTTAGTCAGCGGGTCGAGATGGAGCGAACGGGTGATCCTCCGACCTCAGATTTCTGTTGTTGCGTGTGTGAATCACACTAGTGCAAGTGCACACTATCACAAGTAATATAAAATGGAATATTCTCCGAGTATCGATTCCACAGGGAAGGGGATTAAGGTGCACAAACTACTCAAACTCGATTTAATAGATAAAAGAAAATCATTTTGGTTTGGTTGATTAAGCTAGGCACAAATTAAAGATGGAACTGAAATAAGCAATAAAATGAGAATTCAAAAACAGGGCATGCAACACAAGACTAATAGATAATTAAAATTCCTGGAAGAAGATGACTTAGACTATGGATTATGTTTTTGCCTTAACAAGTTATGCTTCAACACAGCAGACAGCACAAAAGTTCATTGCAATCCTCATTGTTCCCGATTAGATTTCCCAAAATAATCAAGGTTGCAATCCACAATTCAACTCGGCATATTCCTATGCACAAATTCAAGTGAAGACAACCATTATACATCCACTTGGACATTTAAGCAAACACAAGACATACACATTCCTATGCATACTTTGTGCTACAATTCAAGATCATCTACCACTCCTAATCTTTCCAAATTAGCAGCAGCAAGGATTAACAGCCATGATAATTAAATCCAACTGATAACATAAAAACCGATCTAGATTGTATTAAGTTCGATGCTATCAGCAGCTCCAGCATACAATCAGCACAGGGCAAAATCAACCTCCACAGCCTAAGTCTTAACAAAATTAGCTCATAACTGAAACAAAACAAACTAAAAACAAAGTTTGATAATGTAAGTTCATGATTTGATCCTAGAGATCACAAAATAGAGGAGGATGTATGGGAATCTCCCTAGATAAGCTGATGTTGAACAAGATTCCTCTCTGCTGCAGCACAGAACTTCTCCAAGAATCCCAGCAGCTTCAGCTCCTTTCTTCAGCACAATGGTGAAATTTCCAGCAAATTGAATGATGCGAAGCCCCCTTTTCTCTCTCCTACAAATGCCATTTATACCTACCCCAATTTAGGTTTCCTTTTCTAGCTTTATTCCCCATACTGCCCTTAGAAAAGTGAGTGAATTTCAGCTATTTTCGGACTCCCAGCTCAGGTAATTAAGTAGCCCACGTCATCCAGCTGTTTGACTCGAATTTGACTAAAATCTGCCCAGGTCGCCATGCTGCAGCATCCTTCTTTTCATGCTTCAACCTCAGCCTGGGAAATGGAAATTTCCTACATGGACTTCCAAACTCCAAATCTTCCCCAAAACATCTTTATTTAGGCTAAAATACTAAATAAACATAAAAAGAAATTAATAACTAAATAATAAAGCAAATGCAACAAATAAAGGACAAAACACAAGACAAATGCTCTCCAAACTAAGCTAAACTAAGAGAAATATAACTCTTTTACAAGAGTTATCACCCCCTCCCCAAACTTAGCTCGTTGCTCGTCCTCGAGCGACAAAAAAAAAAAAAGAAAAGAATGCTCAAAACACACAAAACACAGGTTCCCATCATTCTAGTTCAAGTTCATACAGCTCTCACTTATGTTTTTGAAAAGGAAACTTGAGGCTACAATCATCAATCAACATCAAACTATTCTAAAAACCTTCCTACCAGTTTAACACTCCATTTCTATCATGCCTCAGCATCTGAACTTCAAAACAGCACAACACAACATCACAATGCTAGACCAAATTAATCAAAACCAGCTCCATAACTCAAATAATGCTCATGATCATCATGCTTACTTATTTTTACTTCAAATAACTCATAGCAACCTCTCCACTAATGGAACTTACACCACAAAGGATCAAAAGGACTTTATTGGCTTGTAATGTGGGCTAAGGTTATGGTCGGGAATATTTGAATAAAGTGGCTAAATCGAGAGCACTAGTAAGTTCTACCACTTATTTAGAGGACTTAAGCAATTAGAACCACAACCCCAAGTGAGAAGAAAAGTGCCCCTATTATTACACAATATGAAATGACAAAAAAAAAAAAACAAAACAAAAAAATTCCACCCTTTATTTTCACTCTTTTTTTTTTCATTATCCTCTTGATTTTTTTCTTCGTTTTTTTTCTTCTTCTTTTCACGTTTTTTTTTTCAATTTTTTTTCGTTTTTCTTCTTTTTATGTTTTTCTTTTTCTTTTGATTTTTTTTTCACGCCAACAATTGGAAAGAAATAAGATACACGATTCGGAAGTACACAAACCCGAAACGGGAGCACACCCCCCCAAACTTAAAGACGGATATTGTCCTCAATGTCAAAAAGGCCGAACTAACTAAAGTACTCACGACGAGAGACAACATAAAAATAAGGATAAAAAGGCTTAAATGATAGGGTAAGAAATAAAATAAGGTTAAGCTCAAATGCAAGGGTAAATTAACAGGGCACAAGAGAACACAAAAATGGCCTAAATCATTTTCCAAGTGGTGTAACTTCAAATTTCGCTTCAAGGGTACTACAAGCAACCGAAGGTAAACATTCACACTTGCAAAACATCATTATGAAGAAGATAAAAATTAATCAACCTAGCAAAAGTAATGAGGTTTTCAAAAACAATTTTAAATCAGAAGTCTAGAGGCGAAGCACGTCAAGAAATAAAATGTTAAACCTAAGGAAAAATCAAAGAATAGAATTGAACTAATTAACAACCACAACCACAAGCAACGAAGTGGAACAGAAGAAATCATCATCGAGCCGAACAATAATGAAGAACAGGTAAGAACCGGCTAACACCCATGACAACAATTAATAAAAACTGAAAACCCAATAAAAATAAAAACGAGACAAAACACCACCATCAACAAACAAAATACCAACCCAAGCCACAAAACACACCACCACAGTCAAAGTTAAACATTCACAACCATAGTTAATTAGTACAGACCCAAAGAACAAAAGGTAACAGTCAGCAAAGGCAGCATAATAATTCAGGAGAAAAGATGGAGAAGGAACCCTCAATCCTCTTCAGCAGACAAGTCCTTAGCTTCCTCTTCCTCGGGCTGGGGTGGTTCGGTGTGGACATTGTCCAGGAAAGTTGCCAGATGGTCATCCAAATCCTAAATGAACCTTGTGTTCCTTGTATGACTGGACTCCAGCTTGCTCTGTCCCTTCTTGAGCTGCAACATAGTAGCCTGAAGTGCCTGGATATCCTTGCGCATGGCTCGAACCTCGGCAAGTAGAGTAGCAACATTGGGGTTCGGGGTGGGTGCAGATGGACCAGCGGGAATCGAGACAGGGGAAGTGGCCGCCGCTTCTGGTTGTGGGGAAGACCCGGCGTGACGTTGCTGCAGCCTGGAAATGTTAATGTCTATGGCGCCAAGATCTTTGGCTTCAGCATCATGGGTTGGAACACCAGCTCGAATGCAAACCTGCGAGATAAGAGAAGGGAAATACAATTTGCCAGTAACGTTTCGTTGGCTGCATCTTTCAATGGACATGAGAATCAGGGGTGCAATGTCCACCACTACCCCCATCAGCAATGCAGCAACCAGCAACACCCCCTCCTTAGTCATGCATGTGCCGTGGGTTGTTGGCAGGATGCGGCTCTTAATGAAGTACATAAGAACATGAGCTTCCGGAGTAAGAGAGTGCCCCCGGATGTAACGGGCATTACCCTGCCCAATCCAGCGGGTGCTGGTATTCATCACCATATCTAAAGCGGAGGCCAATTGCGTCTCAGAAGGCGAAGTAAGCATTGAAAAGAATTGATCAGAGTCAGCCGCTTGTGTGTGATACACCGCATAAATCGCATCAGCATCAAGAGTTACCCTCACACCCCGCACCATGGATACCAAAACACTGTTGTTGTCAAGGAGGAGGTTGGCATAAAACTCGTGGACCAAGGAAATGATGGGGGCTGGCTGCGGCACGACAAAGAATTCCCAGCCCTCTTGCTCAATAACTGAGACAACAAACTGAGGCAACACCTCCAATTTTCGGTCAAACCTTTCTCTAAAAGCATCAGTTTGGTAGAACAAACATCCCAACGTTCTTGCGATGTGGATGGGGCCTTCTTCGGAATAGCATCAAAATCAGCTAGTGTGAGGGAAGGCGCAGTGGAGGATCCCCCGTCAACAATCTTTTTCTTCTTGCCAGAAACTTGCTTCCTGGCCAAATTTGTTTGTCTCTTCTTGGTGCTCTTATCTGTGGCAGTATTATCTTGGGATCCAGTAGGGGATGCAGGTTGTGTAGGGAGTTGCGATGGTGAAAATGGAGAAGGAGACTTGGAATGGAGTGGGGAAATTGGTTTCGAGGCAGGGGTAGCGGGTGAAGTAGTAGGCAAAACACCAGTGGGAAGTTCCAGTAAGGTAGAAGCAGCTCTGCTACGGGTAAACCGGCGATCCGGAGTGGGATATGAAGATGGTGTATCAGCAAGTAAAGGGGATTTCTCCTTTTCAGATTCAGGTTGGACCGGGGGCTCGACGAAGTTCTCAACAAGGGTGGATGTTGAAACAGCAGTCTGCTGTCCCTTCTTGTTCTTCTTAGATGTCATCCTTGCTTCAAGTGTATCTGGGCGGCGATACTCCACGGAACTCGTCTCACAATAGCGAACACCAACGAGATGTAAAGGGGTGATGTCTGGTAGTGTGCAAAAGAGAGACAGGAACTTGGAGAAGAAATGGGATGGGGTTCGACCGTTTAGAGAAAGAACAAGAAAATGACGATTCAATTTCCCTCCAAACCCACTAAATTAGGCAACTCATTATTATATTTAAACTAATTAATTTTTTTTTTAATTTTTTTTTTATGTTTTAATTTGTTTTTTTTTTTTTAAATCATGCGTGAGTGAAAAAAAAAAGAACATGGACCAAACATAGAATAAACTAGCAATTTAATTAAAAACAATCTGGGCCAAGTGAATTGAAATAGCCCACTAACAATTTATTAAAAGAAACCCACCACTAATTTATCAACCCACTTGAAATTAAACCACACTTAGAAGTATGAAGGAAATTCGAACAACATTATCAGTAAAAATTCCAAACCTGCTTCATGACACTCCTACTTGAATCTCTCTCTTCTTGCTTTCTCTACCAACAACCTCGTATGCTGCTTTCCCCCCCAAACTTAAGGTAGATCAACCTCTAAGTTTGGTGTCCATTTAAAAATGCTCCTCTGAAACATTTAACAATTAAGCTCAAAACCAGTCAACAAGAAAATCAGATAGCAAACTGTCCATGAAAGTAAATCATGAATGATTAGATAGCAACCCGGAGCAATGGAAATTTGGTGCAAATAACTCAACTGAACTAGAAATTAACTACAGAGAAACAACTATGAGCTAACCTAAACTACAACTATCTAGACAAACTAAAGAAAAATTATTGAAAGCAATTTGCAACATTTAAATCTAGGCAAAAAAGTAAAGAGAGCACTTAAATTATGTACAGTAAATAAACCATGGACTGCCCAGCAACATAGACAATCCATGGGTACCTCATTTCCTAAGCATTGATCAGGGTGATGACGCCCTTCTCTCGGTTGAAGGTGCCACCGAAGTACTCCTTAACGCGCTGCCCGTTGTTGGTCCCGGTTTTTCAGAGTATAAAACGTTTGCAGCGGAAATAATAAAAGAGTAAACGTTTTCTTGCACTTGCTGGTTAACCAACTGACTGGGACCTGTCAGCTGGTGATTCAAAACTTAGAATATTTTAGGCCTTGTTTGCGCAGTTATCAGTTTTCAGAGTATACACCAGCACTTCGGTGCTGGGTTTAAAATAAGAATGTAATGCAGAAAACTGATAAAGACAAAGGATTTATAGTGGTTCGATCAATCGATCTACGTCCACTCTCCAGTCGTAGCATTGGAAATTTCACTAAGAGTAATCGGGTACAAGTGTCCTACGATCTATCTCTAGCTGGTGAATGCCTCGTCCACCAGTTCACTAGATCAACCGCTCCCGGCCTTGTTTCCTTCTTCAACTCTGATCAGCTGGTGGAGTGCGAGCACGTCACTTCAACCTCCACAGCTTCACTGGGTGTTTAGTTCTCCCAAGAACGTAGCTTCTCAATACGGCAAACTGCCCGTGATAACTCGAGTGCTGGCTGGCACAAGAGCTGCTGTGAACTTCCTCGGAAGAGAAAGAACACCAAAGAGATCAGTAACTTACAAGCTGGAAGCTTGAAGTCTCGTGTTTGATAAATCAACACACGGATAGCCTTTAGAAAGGCCTCGAAAGTGTTCTGCTTGCTTGCAATAAAGTTTCAGACTTTCGGTAGTTGAGCGAGGGAGAAGAGTATTGAATATTAGGAAGCAAGCGTCTTAAATGTTGGTGGTTCCGACCTATTTATAGACGCGGGATCCCATTCAAATCTTCTAGCCGTTTGGACACATCCGGAAAAGGTCTCTGTCCTCGCATGTCCTTCTGACGGCGGCAGGTATGTTTTTCCGGAAAGTGCCATACTTTTGTCCGCTTTATCTGACATTGATCTCTTTATGTCAGAACGGCACTATTCGTCAGTACGAGGAATCGAGACTGGTGTCTTGTAACTGATGGACTTTAAGGTATCCTCCTTAATGTCATACTCTGTCAGTTAATTCCTCGACGAATCTTCTTTTTGTCTCTAAGACTCTGGGAGAGAGAATCTGGAATTCTGCTGGTAACATCCGACTGGTAGATCATTCTGGTGATCTTGTGCTGGCAGTCTCTGCTGGTGACTTGCGCTGGCACAATCTAAGTCTACCAATATGTCTGATGTTAACTCTTGGAATCTCCCATGACTGGTGGCTTCACCGCTGGTGAATAGTGTCAGTTAGAACACGTATTCTGCTGGTAGGATTTGTCAGCCGCCTGCTGGTGAAATCCTTCCCAACTGGTGAACAGTAACCAGTCATTAGCTCTTCTCATGCTGGTGAACAGTGTCAGCACGAGTCTTTGTCAGCCGCCTGCTGATGAGACTTTTCCCAACTGGTGAACAGTAACCAGTGGTAAGCACTTCTCATGCTGGTGAACAGTGTCAGCATGAGTCTTGATCAGCTGCGACTTACAACTCAAAAGACCTAAACAGGACTTTATATTTGCGAACTAGAGCTATCTAGAGACAACTGACGCTGGTAGGACTTAGGATTTGATCCACCAAAACTAAGATCTATACAAGTAGCTACTGAGGGAGGGAAACTTAGACAAATTTCCCAACAATTTCCCCCTTTTTGGTGCGATCAAAGCCTAACCAGCGAGCACTCAGCTGATGAGGAAAGTTACAGAAAATTTCAGGGTTTTACAAATAGGCCTATCAGATCTAAACCCATGAAACCACTTCCTCACATCAGCTCTAACTAAAATCTTCCCCCTCAAACTAAGAGGGATATTGCTCGTTTAAAATATGAAAAATTGAGATCAGAGCAAAAATAGATTTAAAGTATGTAGACGAGTGCTGGTGCTGATTACACTGGATGTGTAAGTTCAGCTGGTAAGTAAATACTTGACAATTGTTGGACAACTAGAGATTGTCATCAACTTGTCAGTCAGCATTCCATTAAAGATGTAGCAATTACAAGTACAGGAGTGATAACTGACTAGTCTAGCTGATAAGCATTTACTTACAAAAATAGAGAAACTAGACTATGGCTTGGATGATGATCCTGGTGATTGAGTTCGACCACCGGTTAAGGACCTCAGGATCGCAGTAAGAGCAGCCATGTCTTCCTCTCTCTTCAGCCTCCATTCTGCAGCTATCCTTCTCTCTTCGGCTGCTAGGCGTCTCTCTTCTTCAGCAATTTTGGCCCTCTCCTCTTCAGCCCGTGCTCGCGCACTTTCCCCCTCTTGGATCCGCGCCAAAAAGGTGGTGACACCGGCGGTGACGGACTCCATTTGTTGCGTTACGTCAGCTTGGAAAGTGGCGAAGCGCTGATCCATCCTGGCATCAATGTAAGCAAGAAGCTGCGCAGGAGGATGGATCTCGGAGATTGGCATCGCTGAAACTTCTATGGAAGAGGAAGGCACATTAGTTGCGGAAGGAGCCATTGCTGGTTCAGATTCAACTGATTCTTCCATTTGGGCTGGCTCCTCCGCTGGCACTGCAGCTGCAGCTGGTTCCTCCGCTGGTACTTCGACTGCTGCTTCTGCTGGCTCCACTACTGGCACTGCTGCTGGAGCTGGCTGGACTTGTTCAAAAACGGGTGGGGCTGTGAATTCCACCACTTGCCAGTCCATATGATTAGGGACTAGATCGCCCGAAACAGTAGGAACAGGGGGGACGACAAGGGTCAGCCACCAACCACGAGAGGGATCCTCCTCTACTAAGTGGTCTACCAGCAGAGCGCTGGCAGCCATGTCGAACAATATAGCATGGTAGGGAGGGATCCTCGGAAGATCGACCAGTATTCGGATGCGTCTGAGCGCGTAAACCATCTGGTAGCCGCGGCTGGTTAGGTGGAACTGGAGAAAAGGTAACTTCACCAATTTCGGACGCGGGAGGCCGGAGCTTCCAGTCAGTCTGCGATAGTCAGCAATCTTTTTCAAACGGCGCTTGATCCGCCTGATGGACAGCTGTTGGGGGTTCTCAGCATCTGTATCCATGAATGCGTGAGCCCACTCCTCCTCCGCTCTCCAGTAGCCAAGTCCGAGGCGGGCGTAGAGTACTGAGCGCTTTTCCACAGTTAATCGGCGCTCGCATCGGTCAAAGATCTTCCACCGCCGGAACTCCCTAAACAGCTCCGGATTCACTCTCCACAGATATTGGAAATCTGCAATCATCTCGTCATCCACGGCACTCTCAACTTCCGCCGTGATGTTCTCTGCATACTCATACAGAGTAGAGTTGTAGTATTCCACTGGCTGCAGGGGCAGGCACCAGTCATAAATTCTTGAAGCATAAACGGACTGGTGGGGGAGGCCGCTGGTCGGGATTATGTTGAAGATTGAGAATTCAGGCACCCTGGAATTATAAAATGCCATCTCCCCGCGGTGCTCCCACCGGTGCACCCCTGTCACTTGAGCCTGAAGGTCGTCCTCATCGATCAGGTGGATGTAGTGAATGCTGATCATGTAGGACCTTCTTTCTCGTCGCTCAGCGCGTCCTGGTGCTGATGAGGATGCCGCTGGTCGTCCCGAAGATGTTGAGGCTTCAGAAGATTTTGGACGACCGGCATGAGCACGAGCCTCAGCATCAAAATCAGGGAAAAGGTCCCTCGGCTCCATCCTCTGCACGGTTGAGCGCTGTACCACTGGTGGTGGTTGTTCATCTGCCACTCCACCAGTGGTCTTCATGTCCGCGGCCTCCTCTTCCGCCGCTTGCTCCTGTTCCTCTGATTCAGACTCTTCATCAGAGGAACTCGCCAGTTTTACCGGGGTGGTCGCCCGCACTTCTTCTCCTCCACTGGCATCCCCATGCGCAGCCAGTGGGATTTCTCCTT